>APFE030229762.1:87855-121968 GCA_000404065.3 Pinus taeda
GTTTCACTTGGTCTCGTAATTTTGATATATCATGTTGCATTTCTTCCTCTTCTTCATGAGTCATGCTAGAGCTTTCAGGTCGCCTACTAGGTGTTTCCATTTTCTTTTTTCGGGGCATCAATTTTTGATAATAATGATTCACTTTGCCCTTTGAATTCCTTCAAAATAAATTTTCAAACCAAGCTTAAGCAAACATTTTAAAAAATATACAACCTTTTTTCACTTTGTAGGAGCTCGATATTGCCTCTATTGTATCTCTGTAATTTCGGATCATCCAGTTCTGAAATTGCGACCTGCGGTAGACCTCTATGTCCTCTTTCCAATGCCACCAGTCTGACCCCAATTGGATTCTCCAAGAAGAGTTATGCCAAATCTCCCACAGTGACCTGATTATAGATTAATTCAGTAGAGCGAAATCGTACGACGTTCCACGAGTCACTGTTTCGACCTCTGGCTCTGAAAAATATATAGAAGAAACTACAGTCTGTCCTCTTTCTGCACCTTTTTATGAAATTTCAATCCAATGCTCAGAGAAAAAGTTATGACAATTTTCCCTAGGTCACCTGTTTGGAATGTAATTCAGGAGTCTGCAAAAAGACCAACTTCCTCAGATCGTAGCTCTGCAATTATAGCGCAAAATGCTCTAAAATTTGGACCTGAGATTCAGCGCAAAGTCTTCTCAAATGGGTTTTTTTTTTCAACTTTTGAAACGTCGCAGAAAACATTTATAGAGAAAATGCCACGATGACCTGTTTGGAGCAGCGAACCCCTATAATCCAAAGCTCTGATACCAAATGTTATGAAACCAGCTCAAGAAAAGATAGAAAAGATAGATCAACACCTTAGAATTCAGCCTCTTCAAGGGGACAACCTCCTTTACATTACATAAATGAACAATTCTTGGATGATACAAATGAAAAGACCTCCTTTCTATATATAGGAGTCTAAGGGGTCATAACATAATCAGAGCCTACAAAACAATAATAATGTAAGGGCACAATAATAACAATAGTGGGCTTCTATGGGGCACAATAGTAACAATATGGGCACAATAGGGGCACAACAATATTAATAAGGGGTACAACTACAATAGTAATGGGGTAATCACTAGTATTATGGGGACCCAACAGAAAAAGATTCCAAGTTTTACCTTTGTCAGACTCGTTAAAAGATTAAACGACATAGGACTTGTCATTATGACGAGGCCGAGCTTATCCTTCCTAGGGCTCGTTAAAATTTACTAGGTATGATCCATCTGAAGGATGGGCTTATATTACAAGAATATGTTATCCCCTTCAAGCTTGTCTTTCAAAAATAACTGAGGTACTTGTCAGAAATGATGGGGGAAAATTGGAAGTATTCATCAATTGTATTCTTCACTTGAGGTAGCATGCCACTCTTGAACATTGACACTCATTTGTTGTTCATGTCAGGTTTTGGTACATCCTCACTCTGTCACTTTCCTTCTGGGTTTGGGTTATCCATTTTAACCTATCATCTTATCTCTGCCATGTCACCATCACCTTTGATCCTATGATGTAAAATGCTTCCAAACTCCGGAGTCGTGTCATCCACATGTTCATGAGAAGTCTTCTTACCTGTACATTGTCTGATCACCTGTCACATTCTCGGATTACTCTCATTCATGGTGTTTCCTGTTTCGTGCTAATGATGAAGGATCCATTATGACCTTCCTTCGACGGATCGCTTCCTGTCGACTTCAGCTCATTATCTAGGAAGTTGATCTAGAAACTCCTTTCCAGTTCCTTAGATCTTGCATGCCTTAATGGAAAGTTCTTCGGACTCGACGACAGGTTCTCATCATAGGCCCTTGATCAAGTGATTTCACAGGTGTTTGACTTCAGTTCCTTATTCACACTTCGTGAATTGTACTGATAGTACCTTGAGGGCCATTGACATTATGGGTGGTTTCTCTCATGCTTGTTAACGGTTCACATTATTGGCCGATAATCAAGTGATTTTATAGCATGTTTGACTTGAGCACGTCTATTCACATGTTAGAATTTTTACTTTGATCGGGTCGTGTTGGAGCACAAGACCCTGGGCTTAGATCACAAAAGTCCAAGTTGCGAGGAGTGATGAGTCATTCATGATTATATACATGATTCTTTAGATGAATGGCTGCGACCATGTCATGGGTATCATTTTGATCCTGCTCAGTGGAATGGTTATGACCATACCATGGGTTTTTTCATTTTGATCCTCTCTATGCATATGGTTGCGCCCATGCCATGGATCTATTTCATATATCCCTTCAGTCGGATGGCTGCGTCCATACCAAGGATCCATGCACATGATCCTTTTCTTGATGTATAGTTGTACCTATACCATGGATTCATGTATTGTTATATGCCTCTCATGTTTATCAGGCATGACTATCAGATTTCAGATATGTACTTGTATGTTTGAGTTGCAGGTCTTCCGATGCTGGTATTCCAAGCCCTCACTCTATCTTACAACATTTCAACCATCGCTCTCAGCTCTGACTTCATGTTTTAGGGTGCATCTGTTACACAATAATTTCTCACTATCCTGTCACTCCCTGTTCCTGATCTGGAGAACCCTAGTAGTGACTACTGTGTTATACTTTCACCATGAAACCTATGCTCTTGCATCCCTTGAAGTCTTAAGAAAGCAGACCCCACTCCCTTCAGAACATTTCTAGAGAATCCTTCTTAAAATCCAGTTGTTAAGACCAACGCTCTTTCCTAGTGTCTCACCTGCGCCAATGGCAGAGTTTTACACTGTGACTCGTGCCGATCGGCACTATTGTTAGCCCAATACCCTTGTTGTTCTACTTCTGGACTATTTTTATAAAAGGAAACAGAGTTTCACATCTAGAAACTTCTAGTGGCGATGTGCTGGATGTTTGTTTGGTTGGATAAGGGTCGAGAACTCCATATAATGTTCTTTCCCCCTTAAAAGTGGACCTTCCCAAGGAGATAAGACCTTCTTCCCCCTTGAGTGGATCTCATTTATTATTCTCCTCTCCCTATATAAACCACTTCCTCTTACCCTTTTTGGTTACAATACAACACATAGTGAAAGTGGTGGATAAATAGAACCAGCGGAAAAATTCTGAAATCTTTAGCTTTTTATAGAAGAAGATTAGACTTAGATGACAAAAGACTAGTCTTTGGTAGCTAAATCATAAGGAGAGAGAGTTAGAGCTTGGAAGCCATTTCATGTCAAGCTAGAGGAGGAAAAGAGCGCTAAAAAGGTGTGTAGCAGGACATGGTTACCGCAAAGGAGATCTCCAACGTCAAGGCTGGTTGTATTTGTCTTTGAAGTTTATTTTAATACAACTAATGGTTTATTTCCTATATCGGGTGCAATATTACATTTGATAGCTTAGAAATCCTTGACCTTTTAAGTAGATTGGATTCGATTTTATGTTATCACGTTTGTTGTTGTTTCTTGCATGTTTGTTTCAAGTACTTGAATGAAAGGAATGAAAGGAAGCAAGATCACCATCAAGTGGATTAGCATTATAAGAGGTAGGCCCTCTTATTTGATTTTAATCTAAGGAAATTTACATTAGATTGTCTTGTTTTTGGCTAGATCCACTCTCTTGGGCTAGGATCGTCTTTGTCTGCAGAGATGATATTCTTACACCACAAGAATATTCAATATGCGGCTGATCTTGTGGTTGGTAGGAAAACGACATTGATTTCAAGAAGGTGAAGCGAATCCTTGTGCAGACTAGCGAGGCAATATATAGGTACCATACAACCTAGTTGTGTAACTGATAATATCTATCTATCTATATATATATATAGAAATATTGTTGTACAAAAGTTAATGGAATAGAAGTCCATATGTTGTGAATATTCTGTTTGCAAATTTAGAGGACTTGAGTCTTCCTTTTTTAATTGTTATTAATGATCACTAAGAACAAATCAACTACTATTCCACATGGAACCAGTTTAACAATATAATTTGATAATGACTTAGAAATAAATTATCCTAGTTTTTCAAAATGGGAAGTATAAAACTAAAATATTGGTAAGGATTACAGCATTATTTGCAAGAAAATGAAATCAAAAACCAACAGAGAATAGGGTTAGTCTTCTGGCCTAGCATGGAGAGCGGCCTAGCTGAAATATAGTCCCATTGTTTCTTCTATCATATAGAGAATATAGTTGGAAAATAAACCCTTCAACAAAATAATTACTGTAGGCAACATGTAGTTGCAATTGAAATAAGGTAACATAACATATTAAACTACAATAATTAATAATCTATTCTCTGTCAAAATCAAAATTACACGAATAGAAAGAGACTAAATACTTTCAACTCAGAAATTCTATATATGAAACTGTCAAGGTATAAATTACATCTATAAGAAAGCACAAGATATATTGTAACTGTAACATTAAATAACCTCAACAAGGTACAATCAAAATCAGCCTTATTTTACAGTTTTCAACAAATAAAAACCATCGTAGTACAACTAGCAACTATAAAATCCTTATTGTAAACATATTACAAGTCGTAAGGTGGAATGACCAATTTTCTTTTTAAAAAGGTTTAATAGACCTTAGAGTCTAACAGAGTCGATGCGAGAGCCTAAGACAAAACTCAAATAAAAATTTCAAACCCTAATAACCACTCTAGCATTTTTAACAAAATAATCTCATCATATCACGATGAGCCCTTCTGGAAGAAATCCTGAAACAATACCTGGAAAAATGCAGAAGCAGGACAACCCTTAGTATTTTCCGAGTAATAAGAAAGTGGAGTACCTACATATATCATAAGAAGGTGTTAGTAGGGGTTCAGTGAGCCATAAGAAAACCATAAATACACATAAATTAACAAATTTCCGTAGCTAACACTGGATGTCAAGGGCAACTTGAAAAGAACCATAGACCTTTAGGAGAATGGTAGCAAGGTTTACTTGAAACCAGCGTCCTTCCGCTGTAACCATCAACTCACTTTTTGCACATGGCATCTGCCACCATGCCACTATTCAACATTGTCGTACACTAGAAAATAGGAACACGTATGTCAGAAAGATTTTCTTTAAGTTATCATAAACAAGAACAATGAGAAAATTTCAAATTCATAAGCTACATATACACACTTAGCCATTGTAGAATATCTGAACTTAATCCTAGTAAGAAAGAGTGGTAAATTACCTTGGTAATGACTAAAACTCTGTGAGAGAGAATCCTCCTCAAACCCTACAGTGAACAAGGCAAATGAACCCCTGGCAGCACGAGTTGGGTGGGTAGTTACCATGGCCCATCTCAAAGAATTATCCACCGTTGAATGGGAATCTTCGTTTTGGACAATGGATGGGATGCAATGCCTGAGACAAGGACATATGTAAGAATTAGAGCATGATTTATAGAAGTTTACAGTACATGCATTCATAGGAGTTTAATGCAACTAAGGTGGATCAGTGGGTTGTTTGAAAACATGTATGTAAGTATACTAGGTGTAATATTATGAACTAAATGATACATTCACGTTATCCTAGCTAAATATAGGCTGGAAATTCATAATTGCATTGTGTTATGTAAAAGGAAAATTATTACTTAATTTTTGTTTTTATTTGTGTAATGTGATTTCACATGGAGATGTGACTAGTGGTATCAGAGCCATAATTACAAAGCTATGACCTCTGGGTTAGAAAGAAAATAACAACAGTTGTGATGTTCATAGAGAGGGTGTGAAGATGAGGCAGTATGAGGAGAGCATGATTCACACCAGTAGGACCTGTGATGGGAGCAGGTTCAACACCCTTTCTGTAAACTAATCTAGAAATATGGGTCTAGTTGGGAGAAGAATCACACACGACCAATGCTGCTATACTGGAGGTAGTCCAAAAGATGACGAATGAAATAGGCAGATTACGAGGTGACAATGAAATATTGATACAAGACCAATTTTTTTTTATGAAAAGTTTGTCTGACAGAAAAAACCGATGAAAACCCATTCCCAGTCTAGAGCAAGAGAATATGATGCGCAATAAAGAGCTAAGGGATGAAAATTCAAAATTAGAAGGTGACCAAGAAAATGACTAGGAGGAATCAGGCAATGATTCGGATCATAAATAGCACAAAAGGTAGAAGGTTGAGTTGCAAGGATAATTTAAAAAAATAAAGGCTCCAACCTTTGATGGTGAACAGAAGGTGGTCATTGAGGCCTGCCTTATTAATATGAACAAATAATTCCAATTTTATGAGTATGATCATAATCTAAAGGCTCAGTTAGAAATCTATCAGCAATAAGGAAAAGCCACCTTATGGTGGGAAGAAGTGAAAATAGTACCTGGAATTAATGAGCATAATGTGACTTGGGAAAAATTTCAGAAACATTATAAGGATAAGTACCTAACTGAAATATTTTATGATGAAAAAATGAAGGAATTTCATGACCTTCGGCTATGACAACTAACCATGGATGAATTCATAACAAAATTTACATCTTTTCTACGATATCTTCCTTACATATGTGAGGAAAAGGAAAAGGTTCAATGACTTATTAGCATATTATTTTTTGGGATTGAACTGCGTTAAGTAAGTCATTCATATATGAGAATTTCTATGAGAGGTAGTCGTAATTGACTAATTTCTCATGATTTTCGGATAGTCCACTTAACACGCATTGCATCGGGTGATGCTCACAGGGGTGAAGAAGTGGGATTGAAACTGGTGAAATGAATCACATACGGTCAATTATCACTTCCAGGGTTTGCACCCGATAACCAGGACTTCCCGGGAGGTCACCCATCCTAGATCACCTCTGGCTCAAGTGTGCTTAACTGTGGATTTTTCGCCACAATCAAGCCCACTTAGCTTGCCACCCCATTTTCAAAACCTTAGCAAGTATTGTGGCTTATTAGTAGTTCACCTGCATTCATGAAGGGGCATTTAGAGTTTGATAATTTGAAAAAATATGGTTGAAGTGATAAGGAAGGCACATATATGTTATCAAAAAAATAGAAAGAAAGGAGATGGAGGGAAAATGTGGACTAAGAAGAAGGGATCTAATTTTTCACAAGGTGTTAAAGGAAATAAGTCCAAAAATGCTAAAGGATCTTACAAAAATCTGTAGAATTGAAATGCTAATAAAATCCAACAAAGGTTCAAACTATCAAATGAACTAAAACCAATGAATAATCAGATAAAACTAGAATGGAACCAACAACAAGACCTCCATTATAGTGTTTGGGATGTGGGGGACCACATTATGTTAAGAATTGTCCTCCTCGTAAGGGGACCAAATAGGTTACACAGATTCAAGAAGCATCAACTGTAGGAGAAGTGGCAAGGAGTTTACCCAGAATTAATGCTACTCTAGAATACCACTAGGTTAAGTACCGACCCACTATGCTAGAATTTGAAGGTAAGATGTTTGAAAAAGGTTAAATTTAAAAATCCATGGCTGGTGCAACTGGTCATGGGGGCTAAGATAAGGGTTATAGCTAAGGTAAATAACTGCCCCATGGAGTTGGCATGACAATTGATTGTCCTAATAGGCATGGATTGGCTAGAAAGACATTGGTCCCTCATGAATTGTAAAGATAAAGCTATTAATTATTTAAATGAAAAAGTAATGAGACAAGATATTCAAGAAGTGAAAAGACTCCTAAAATTCAAACCAATAACTGCTTCCCAGTTAGAAAAATGCATTTGGAAAGGGTGTCATATTTATGCGGTGCAAGTACGATATTTCGATTCAAAAGAGAAAACTACCACCTTTGAAAATCTACCTATTGTACAAAATTTTACTGATGCTTTTCCTGAAGATATTCTTGAATTACCCCCAAGGCAAGATATATATTTTACCATTGAATTAGCTCCTGGGGCTACTCCAGTATCCCGAGCACCTTCCCATATGAGTGTGCCAAATTTAACGGAACTTAAAATTCAATTATAAGAATTATTAGATAAAAAATACATTTGGCCAAGAGTGTCACCTTAGGGAGCTCCTGTACTTTTCATGAAGAAGAAAGGATGGAACCTTACGATTTTGTATTGATTACCGACTGTTAAATAAATTGACTATTAAGAATAATTACCCCTTCCCCGTATTGATGAGTTGTTTGATCAGGTAAAGGGGGCTACAATATTCTCTAATACCGACCTTTGTTCAAGTTACCATAAGATAAGAATAAAAGAATATGTATATAAAACAACCTTTAGGACTCATTATGCGCATTATGAATTTGTTGTCTTTCCCTTTGGGCTGGCTAATGCCCCAAAAACTTTTATATGTCTTCTAAACAATAATTTTCATCAATATTTAGATAAGTTTGTATTGATGACATACTGGTATATTCTCGAAGCATGGAAGAGCACAAGCAAAAATTGCAGATTTTTTTACATACCATAAGGGAACACCAGTTGTAGTAAAAATACACTAAGTGTGGTTTCTTTAAAGAATAAATTCGTTACTTAGTGCATGTCACAACTAAGAATGGAATTGTTGTGGACCCAAAAAAAATTAAAAACAATAATGGAATGGCCAATCCCAAAAAATGTGGTTGATATAAGGTCGTTTATGGGATTGGTTAGATACTACAGAAGGTTTTTTGAAGGATTTTCTAAAGTAGCGTATCTCATTACCTCCTTGCAGAAAAAAAGAAAGAATCTTCAAGTGGACAACCGAGTGTCAAGATAGTTTTGAGCGATTGAAACACTTGCTTACTACTGCCAGTTTTGGATCATTTTGTGGAATGAATAGTGAGAGAACTGGGAGAAGTCATAACTCCTTCAGTTCTTATTCAAATTTGATGCAAAAATAGTGAATTATAACAGTTTTTTATATTCTAAACTCATTGAGATAGGTTTGGGAGGCATCTGAGCATTGCAAACACACTTTTGATGTAATTTGAGCATAATAAAGAGGCCCAAGCTATTAGAAGTTGGACTAAGGAGACGTAGCCCAAGAGGGGTGAACTACTTTATCATGTTCTTGTTGTGTGTTTCATATTGATATTCATTGCTCTTATATTGCTGTTGTTCAGCATATGTTTTGATGTTGAATTATTTATAACATTTTCATAAGAAACTCTCATGGGAATCTATTAATTGCAAAAATATTTGAATCCTTAAGCACTTGAAAAAGAAAATGATAAGCATCTTGGGTTTATTTATGAATGGGGAATTAGCACAAGATTACTAATTTGCTCCAATTTAGACCAATTTGATATCAAAGCACTGGTTTTCCTTACTAGATTTGCTTTGTGAAAGAAGGATTTAATTGTTTGCAAGTTTATGTCATGTTCACAAGATTAAAGCTCAAAAGAGGTGAAGGAAAGCTAGTTGAAAGCCCTGAAATTGGGTCAAAGGGAAGAATAGCAAGGTTGCCAAAGTCTTCAACACCAGTTCAGCCTCAAGTTGTAGAAGTTGCAGTTGAGATTCCAACACTAGTACAACCTCAAGTTGTAGTTGAGTCTTCAGAGACTATGTCTCATGAAGGAGAACCTATCATCACAGAAGATGAGAAGACCTTCAGAAAGGCTTTCTTTGATATGACATAGATGGTTAATGTACTCTATGAAGAGAGGAATAACAAACTACAGGGATAAAGTTCCAAGCCTCCCAATGGAGAAGGCTTTTCAGGAGAAGGTAATGGAAAATAAGATAAAGGAAAAGGAAATAACGGGAATGGAGACAAACCTCCACCACCTCCACCATCTTCTTCATCTTCTTCTTCGAAAGCATATTCAAACTCTTCCACCAATACCATCATTACTCATACTCATCATCATTATTCAAAAGGGGTTGGTAAATCACCTTTTCTGAAGCTTGATGTTAAAATCGAGTTGCCTATATAGAATGGAGAAGTTAATACAAAGAAGCTGGATAATTGGATTCGTTAGTTGGAGGTGTATTGTAGAATTCAAAACCTTCAAGAGGATGATATCAAGATTCAGTTGGTTTCATTGAGAATGGAGGGTGCAACACTTGTATGGTGGAAGAAAGGACTCAAGACAAGATCAACAAACATGGTAAGATCTCTATTACTTGGTCTAATTTCATTGTTGCTATAAAATAAAGTTCTACCCTTTAGCTCATATGCAAAAATCCATTATGAATTGGCAAAATTTCAGACAGTTGAAAGGTCAAAATGTGCAAGAGTATAGTCAAGAGTTTAGGAAAAGAGCTCTTATGCTAGGAGTAGACTTATAGTCACAAGATACCTTGCTAAGATACATAGCAGGGCTGCATAGCTATCTTCAACATACCATTCTTATGTTCATTCCCATGAATCTTGATGAGGTCTATGTTCAAGCTACCTCATCCTCACTATGGGTCCCCTTCTAATAATATGCACATAATATAACCAATGCAGATCAATGAAAAAGAATCTGAAGATGGGAACAAAGGCCTAGATTCTGATCTTGTCAAAACTAAGGAATCTGGTGATAATGGTGGTAGGAATGCGAGGCTCAACACTAACGACCAATATTATATTTTTGACATGTTAATACATTGTCATAAATGTTGAGACCATGCCTTTGCTAGTGCCTAAAAATACACATCCCGTGATAGATTAACCTATAGGAGTTATGTTATACGAGTGTTCTATAGAAGAGACTAAACATTGAATATGATCACACCATACCATAATAGAAAACTCCATATAATCCTCTCAAAACATGCATAAGTGATAGACAAATATGTAACCATGACACGCCAATGACATAGTGACAATTTCAACAATTACAACTTAAAGCGACAATGGCAGTAAACACTTATCTGTAAACCAAACAACGTAGCTGCGTGAGGACTAAGATTATACACCCAACCCTTAGATGTTCGAGCTCTCTATTCTAGTGGTTAGAGCCTGACCTAGTCCCAAGAAATTTAGAAATTTATACCAGAGATCGATGATCTATTTACTCCCGACACTTGTTTCAAAATACATCAACCAAAAACACCTACAACAACAACCTAAGAAAGAAATACATCACCTATCACTAAGCATCAACCATCAACTATTTATCCCACCCTTTTGAACTATTTGGATTGGATAGGGGGTTGTTGCTCGGGCACAACATACATCATTGGGGGACATATCCATTGGTCTAGGCACACATAAATTGGGGACATATCCACAACCAATTGATCAACAACACATTAGCAGAGATAGGGGCAAATCAATAGGGAAAGAGAGACATTAATAGAGGAAATAACATATGCATACATGAAGAGCAAGCAATAACGTATAAACATATTCATATGCATATTCACATTCAAGTAGTTGGTTTGATGGTTTCGACTTACCTAGCAATGAGTCAACAATTCAGAAATGGTCCAAATGGAGGATTCTTTCACAAAATTGATACCCTGCACTGCCTACAAGGAATCACCAAGAAATTGAGGATGATTTCGATTCACAAAATGTATACCCTAGTCCTTGGCGCTGCTTGAAAGGAGCCACCAACTCAGAAATCAGAAATGGAGGATTCACAAACTGACTATCAAATTTATCCACCCTTGCCATTGATGAAAACTAGATTTGAAAACAGGGAGTTGTGTCACCCTTGCCATCTATTTGAAAACCAAGAAATCAAGAAATCAGGGAAATTGGGAGCAAATCCAACCTCCCAAACCACCTCTCAAACTATGAAATGGGTGATTTACAATAATTTAACATCACAAAGTAGAAAATCAGACGATTTGCAAAAATTTAACCTCCCAAACTAGGCAAATCGGGCCAAATGAGTTTTGGATGGTTTAGACACCCCTTTTTTTGGGGGTGAAAATGAAAAAAACAATTATTTTTTAAATAAAAGTTGGGCTAACTATATCAAATGGGTGTCTAATAAAAATTTCGCCCCTATAAAATGCAACACTCCTTAAATTTCGTCGTTGGACTAAAATTCGCCCCTAAAATTTACCATGATTTACGTCCATACACATATGTGCATACATCAACATCACCAAAACGTATACCAAAACATATGCCAAGACATATACCAGAACACCATACCAAAATTCCTTTACCTCAACTGACAAACAAGGAAGGATACATAGCCCACATTTGATCCACCATCACCCATGTACCTTCATCAAGCCCAAAGTGCTTCCACTGCACTTTAAATTGCTTTATTTCTCGGTTTTGGAGCATCGGCACCTTTTCTGCAATGTACACTTAGGCTTTGGCCAAAATTCTCCATCTGGTTCCACCTGCAATACTGACTAGTCAATCACATGATCAACATCTTTAATATACTTCTTAAGCAATGATACATAGAAAACATCATGGGATTTCACTGCCGAAGGTAGTGCAAGTCGATAGGCTACTCGCCCAATCCTCTCAACAATGCTGAAGGGTCCGCAAAACTGTGGTGACAGCTTAGCACATGATCCAATCTGTAAGGAGCTCTTCTTCAATTTGATGCACAAGTAGACTTCTTCCCCAACATAGAACTCCTCGAAAAACTTGTTCTGATATGCATAGCTCTTCTACCTATCCTGTGCTACCTTTATATTCTTCTTTATAACTTGCATTTCATGTTCCATGTTTGCCAAAATGTCTAGTCCAACCAATACCTTTTTAACCAAATCACTCCAGCTAATGAGAGTTGTTAGAGTCGGTCTTTGCATCCCTCTGTCAGAGATTATTTCCCTTATTGCATTTCATTTTGAGATGTCTCGCTCCATTCACTCAGCTGCATTCTGCTAGGGGAATGCCATAATCTGATGGAAGGGATTTTTCATTCATTCCCCTCATGTCTTGTACCTGCTGGCTTAGGTCTTTTCATCAATGTTTATTAAAGTCCATGACAGTCAATGTTTGATCTTTTAATGGGCAAAGAGTCATGTCAATCATAGGTCTAGGGTTTCACAAATTGAGTCGTTAAAGTGTCCAAATGCCAGCAGTCCAGAGGGAGGTTCCACACATGTTTTTTATTTCACGAATTTCATCGTCATATTGATGGATTATGACTCTTCTTCAAAACTCTGTTTTGAAGAAAAGTCAACATTTTGTCTTCAGTTATTGAAATCTCCAGGCGCAGCCGTCTTCCTTGGTCAAAACATGCCACCGTCCCTGCAAAAACACCAAAAAGATTCATCATTTAAAGCCAAAATCAAAAAGGAAATTTTGAAAAACAGAGTTGTATTAAAGTGAAGAAATGCCAATTCTGAAACATTACCAAAAATGGGTCTTTACAAAGCAAAGTTCAAAGCTATGACTTGATATAAATATTTCTCTATTTATCAATCTCATTTGCATCTAAGAAATCAAGGAAAGTCGAAGTTTCATGGAGAGAGGGAAAAACTGGTGATTTTTCAGACTAAGACTGTGTTTATGAGTCTGCGCAGCGCATTGGGTTAGGGCGCGGCGCACTGGTGCCACGCGGCACATTGGGTTAGGGTGCAGCACACTGGTGCCGCACGGTGCATTGGGCGCAAATCCACAGTGCATTTTCCTCTGGCGCGTCGCATCCATGAGGCGCGACGCACACAGCCAGGACGCCAAAAATTGCAGAAACCTTCCTCCATCGCCCAAAACGCGCATGAATTTGATGGGTTGAGCCTCCATCATCGCTCTTTGTCCAAATTTGAACGCTTGCATCACGTGAAGGGACTTCTAATCAACTAGACAGGAAATCTAAAGTGCTAGTGAGATTCTTGTGCATTTTACCTGTAGAAATTAGACATGGCAATGAATAAGGTATTTATAGAGGTATTATTTAAAACCTTATTGGTTTAGGCAAAAGCTAGTAGAAGAAAACATGCGGCGGCAAGGTGGATATGGTGGTTCCAATGTCAATCCGCTGGTTGCTGCTCAAATGCAGTATATCGCTGCCCAGAGAATGCAACATAATCCTGGTCTGCATGCCTCTCCTGGGAGGCCTAATTTTCCACCATTGGATGAAGAGCAACACAGAAGCTCACTCGCAGTGGGAAGGAGGTGTTCCAAATGTGCCAAATATGCCTCCTCACATATATAAAGAAGGTTAAGGTCCTCCTGAACCAGGTAGTGGAAGCAAGATTCTGACAGGTCCTGATGCAGCTAGCTCCCCATTTTATCAAAGTCAAACTCCAGATCCCAAGGCACAATAATAAAAAACGAGCATCAAATATGTGAAAGGATCTGAGCACGAGCAAGTCGTACTTCCTGGGTTTCAAGACCCATTTATACCTCCGACATTAGAGTTACTTGAGCAAAGATTTATGGATGAGATTATGAAGTTGACAAAAGATCAAATTGTTGTAGAGGATGAGGAAAACAGGAGGCATTAGGAGCGCACTAGAGAAATTAATTTTCAATACCAAGAGAAGTTAAGAGCCATGTGAACTCAACAATCTAAATATCGAGAATAATTTTTACATCGAGAAGCACAGCAGTATCAACAATCCAATCTAAGTCAATTTCAACATAGTGCTGGTGGCTCAATGGCTGGATACAATGAAAATGCTCACGAACCTTGTGGTCATGGTGGTGGTCTTGGAGAAGGTAATCCAGGCTACCCAGAAGGTTATGAGTCATTCAGGGAAAGAATAGCATACAATGGCAATGCTGGACATCCATTCAACAGAAATTTCTCTTTATTATACTTCATACCCATACACATAAATGCTGTATGGAAATTGGCGTAGAGTTTAAGGGAAGCTGAATAGTCAAAGCACCGAACGCCTAAATTTAAACATAGATATCCACCATGGCAGAAAAATATGATTCGATTGCCTATGTTTATCTTTAGTTACGAGATCTACGCTACAGGTGTTGCTTCCTCGTGGGTTATCAAACAGATTCCAAGCGTAACGCAACCCCTCCTTTTGAATATTATTTGGCTTTTGTTCTCTATCTTTAGTTTTCAGTTCTTGAGTTGTTGTAACAACCCCTCTATCGGTCGATCTATATTCTGACAAATTGGTCCTATTTATTGTATTGAAAACCATTTTGTAAGAGGGGGGAGTTTCTGGGAAACATGTGGAGGAATAACTCAGCGTTTGGCTGTACAATTTTGACAGAGATTTAATGAAAGGATACAACTCTGGTTCATGAGATTCATGTGGTACGATGTTTGGCATATGTTTCTTCTCTGTTTCATGTGTTTCTCGTTATGTTTATTGTTCATTCATAATCATTGCTAGTTGAATGCTTTTAAGTAGAAAGGTAGAATCCAATTTATTGCTCTGCCTTGGGAAAGCATTCATATTTCTGTGTGCCTTCTTTTGTTTGATAAGGATTCATTATATATGCCCTTTTCAAACCTCTCAACGATCTTTCCACTCCATATTATTCAAATCTGATTGCTAAACTTCTTGCCTGTCTTGCCTTATGAAACATTCTGTGTCTTTGATTTAATTTCTCCACTCATGCTGTCCTTTGTCCCATACAGCCCAGAAAATTCAGACATTCATTAAATTTCTTTTTTCATATTTATTTACTAGCCTAAAATCAATTATTATTTTAAATCATCTCAGACCCTATTGAGTATTTTTACTGAGTTGACCCGGAGAGATCCCTCTCCTGTCCTCGTAGGGCTAGCTACGTTGCTGAGCGTGGTATGATGTTATCTTGAATCCTGCCTTCCTTCAGCCTAAGGCAGATTCAGGTGCTGACATAGTGGCGACCATACTAGGGATGAAAGTTTATTTTCATTTTTTGGCTTTGTAGACTACAAACGGAGCCTGAAGTTAGCCAGGTAGCCTTCGAAACGCTCTTGCTTTGCATTAGCGAAAGTAGATCAACGTTGCTTCAGTCAATCTCTAGTCTAGTTTATAAACTGAACATTTGATCTAAACGATCACCCCAGTAACATGTATCAAGTTCAGATCTGATTGTTGATGGTGGACAATGATCATACACAGCAAGGATGAAAACATTCACCTGGCGACTCCATTCACTGAAAAATCCAGAAATCAACGCTTCATGGTGACTCCACTACAGGAATATCAGTAGCATTAAGGTTTTCAAGATGGAACGGGTTGCAAGAAGATATGCTCCCATGAGCCGAGATCACATCCCAATTTTTCCAAATAAGATTCCGAAGGTAGATTTGTCAAAAAATTTGCCTACGTTTAAAGATGATGATGGGAATAATCCTGCTTTACATCTGATTAGATTTCACATGCATATTCACAAATTGAAGGTTGATTTTCTTGAAGATTGCTTGATGAAGATATTCTTGGCCACTTTGGAAGGTGAAGCCCAATCTTGCTATTAAAGTTTGCCGCCTGCTTGTATTTATTTCTTGAAGGATTTTCATGCCATGTTCTTTGAGGAGTATAAAGACTCTTATCCATCATTAAATTTAGTTCATGACTGTTGCAAACATCCTTCTACTTTTATTGAAAACCTTGAGAGATATTATGAAGATGATAATTTCATGGATAATGAGATCATGGAAGCCCTGTTTGAAAATCCATTTCAGCAGCATAAAGATGATCATGAAAATTTGCAGCAAGACCAAGATTTTAGTACGGTGGAAGATGAAGTAATTTTGTATCTTGACAGTCAACAGGAATTACTTGAAATGGATCAGCAGTATGAGGAAAATTTATACACTCCTTCACTTGAAATTAATGAAGACAATCACTGTTTGAGAAAGAGAAAACAAAAAGTAGTATCTCCTCTGTCTGAAGACGAGATAGATCAACTCTTGAATGGTCATGTTCCAGTGCAAGTTAACATAGATCTGCAGTGTGCACATGGTCAAGAAGGTGATGGTGTGTTAGGCCCCTATACTACTAGTGTAACCCCTTATTGTTATTAGTACAACCCACTTATTATATTGATGTACCCATGTAGTGCCCATATTGTTACTATTGTGCCCCATAGAAGCCCACTATTGTTATTAGTGTGCCCTTACATTATTATTGTTATGTCGGCTCTAATTATGTTATGACCCCTTAGACTCCTATATATAGAAAGGAGGTCTTTTCATTTGTATCATCCAAGAATTGTTCATTTATGTAATGTAAAGGAGGTTTCCCCCTCGAAGAGGCTGAATTCTAAGGCGTGGATCTCTCTTTTCTATCTTTTTGTGAGCTGGTTTCATAACATTTGGTATCAGAGCTTTGGATTCTAGGTTTCGCTGCTCCAAACAAGTCATCGTGGCATTTTCGCTATAACGTTTTTTCTGTGACGTTTCAAAAGTCACAAAAAAAACCCATTTGAGAAGACTTGGCACTGAACTTTGGGTCCGAATTTCAGAGCGTTTGCGAGATATTATCGGAGATAGGATCTGAGGAAGTTGGCCTTTTTGCAGACTCTTGAATTACACTCAAAACAAGTGACCTGGGGAAAATCGTCATAACTTTCTTTCTGAGCATCGGATTGAAATTTCGTCAGAAGGTATAGAAAGAAGACAGACTGTAGTTTTCATTTATATATTTTTCAGAGTCAAAGGTTGAAACAGTGACACGTGGCACGTCGTACAAGTTCACTCTACTAAATTAGTCTATAATCAGGTCACTGTGGGAGATTTGGCATAACTCTTCATTGGAGAATCCAATTGGGGTTAGACCGGTGGCATTGGAAAGAGGACACAAAAGACTACTACAAGTCGTAGTTTCAGAGCTTAAAGATCTGAAAGTACAAAGTTACAGTCATTTCAAGATTGAGCTCCTAAAATCAAGAAAAAGCAAGATGAAGAAGTTTGATGGCAAGGATCCGGTAAATTGGATACGTCAGATGGAGCAATATTTTGATCTACATGGGGTACCACTATTACAAAAGGTATGTATTGCATCTTCATATTTAGAACCGGATCCATTTTTATGGTATAAAGGGATTTGTTCTCGTAAAAGACTTGTTACGTGGTCAATTTTCACGGAGGAAATGATAGCACATTATGAGGATACAAAGAGCAACACCTTCTTTAGAGCAACACCACAACAATTGGAAATAGTAAAAGGGCTTTGTTACATAGTGGAAAGTAAAATTATGGCAATAGGAAGTCTACCCCTCACAACTATAAAGATGGAAGTGTTGTTCTCCTAGCCTTCCACAACCTACAAGGGTTACACCACAACAATTGGAAGAAAAAAGAGAAAAAGGGCTTTGTTACAATTGTGATAGCAAATGCGCTAAAGGTCATAAGTGTGCTGAGAAGAAATTATTTTACATAGAATATGAAGAGGAGGAGGAAAAAGATCAAGAATCATCAAAAGAAGAGGATATATGCCAGGACCCCACCCCAGAGAAAGAATAAATGAATCAGACCATATCTTGTAAAGCATTGGCAAGAATTACCACTCCTCAAACTCTCAAGATAGAAGGACATATCAAGAAGAAAAAGGTGCAAGAAGTGAAAGATCACATCAAGAAAGAAGAAATGAATCCAACCCTATCTTGTAATTCATTGGTCGAAATTACCACTCCTCAAACTATCAAGATAGAAGGACATATCAAGAAGAAAAATGTTCAAGAGTGAAAGATCACATCGAGCATCAAGAAATGAATCTAACCATATCTTGTAAAGGATTGGAAGAAATTACCACTCCCCAAACTCTAGAGATAGAAGGACATATAAAGAAGAAAAAGGTTCAAGCAGTGAAAGATCACATCGAGCATCAACAACAATTCTCTAACTTTTAAAGGATAACGCCACTTCGGTGCAAAATCAAACAAAACAACAGGTAGATCAACATCATAGTGAAAATTTTTTGATGTAGGTGATTGGGTATTTTTACTGCTACATCTCAAGCAAGCTATTTATGAGAAGGAAATGTTGGCAATACTACATGCACTTAAAAAATGGCGACTTACCAAATGGGAAGACTCTTCAAGGATGAGGATGTGGAAGCATTGTTTTGTGCTATTTCTATTATCCAACTAGATTGGATAAACGAAGCAAGAGATGAATGGAAGAAGGACAAAGAAGTATGGCCACTTATTCAAAAGTTGAAAAAAATCCCAATTCAAGCAATATTGCCAGAAATTGAAGATAAAGGAAAAACCATATTGGAACCTGAAGCAGTAACAGAAACAAGAACCCGAGAGCTACGAAATCGATCAATTTCAGAGTATCTCATCAAGTGGAAGAATTTAACCACTGAAGATTCCACATGGGAGGACAATAATTTTATACAAAAGCATCTAGAACTACTCAAGAGTTGAGGACAACACTTTTTGAAGGAGGGGGGCATGTTAGGCCCCTATACTACTAGCGTAACCCCTTATTGTTATTAGTACAACCCACTTATTATATTGATGTACCCATGTAGTGCCCATATTGTTACTATTGTGCCCCATAGAAGCCCACTATTGTTATTAGTGTGCCCTTACATTATTATTGTTATGTCGGCTCTAATTATTTATGACCCCTTAGACTCCTATATATAGAAAGGAGGTCTTTTCATTTGTATCATCCAAGAATTGTTCATTTATGTAATGTAAAGGAGGTTGCCCCCTTGAAGAGGCTGAATTCTAAGGCATTGATCTATCTTTTCTATCTTTTCTTGAGCTGGTTCCATAACATGGTGGAACTTCTTCCTCTTTTGAAAAGGATGACAGTCCTGTAAGCAACTTTATAGATCAGTAGGTTGAAGATTTCCATATGGCTGAAAATGATGAAAGAGAAAGTGTCGTTTCATATCTATCCATAGAAGAAGACAGCATGTAAGGAAGTCCAGTTCTAATTTCAGAATGTGATAATGTCAAGACAACTATTTCAGATCTAGATTCAGATTGTGATGACCAAGAATTCCTTGTACTGAATCCTGCGAAAGAGAACTCCACTGCTGAAAACATCTGGAAGAAAGAAGACAGAGTTATGAATCCAAACGTTCTCATGTCATCAGAACAAAGCCTTCATAAAGAGGTAATCCATTCAATTCATGAACAACAAGATGATATCTTTGTTCAAGTAAGTGAAAAAGTTTCTTTGGATGAATTTATGGTAGATGATATAAATGATAGTGTTGGGTTTCAAGAATCATTTGAAGTTGCTTTTCTCATGGTTGATGAATGTGGTGAATGTAATGATAATCTAGCTATTATATCATACGAAGATGATCAAAAATGTATTCAAACTACAGAAGATCAGACCATTCAGGACTTCCTTTCAGATTTTTCTTCCTATGATTCATGTTTTGAAATGTTCTTTGAAGAGGAGAACTGCTCATCTACTTGTTCAGACGTTTTTGAGGACCAGGAACATTCTGAAGTACATTATGAAGAAAGATCAGAAATAAAAGAAATGGACTCCTTGTCTCTTCAGTAGGAGGTAAATCTTCATGTTTTTCAGGATCGAATGGCAGATTTGTTGCAGTCAGCAGCGAAGGTCATTATTGCAATATTCAGTGATGAAGAAGATCCTGGTCGATTATATTTTTGGATGCCCAGTTACAAGTATCTAGTGTTGACCAGGAGGTCTGATCAGGAGAATCAATCAAGAAGGCATTTGCTTAATTGGTTACATTGGCATTTTGATATAGTTTGATTGTATTTCGTCTTGTAAGAAACGCAAGTGGTCATGTACTACCACCAAGCTTTAAGTTCAGGTCTTAGTATTATGAGTTAGTTTGTTATAATCATGTGTTTTTATAGTCATTTCAGTTTGCATCGAGTTAGTTTGAGTCGAAGTTCCAGTCAATAAATTGAGTCATGTTGGTTTGTTGAAATAATGGACTCCATAGCCCAATGGACGAAGGCACTTTCTGCTCTCCCAAAGATATGTAGTTCTTGGCACCTCCAAGGAGCTACCATCCCCATTGGAGCCAATGTTAGAGTCGGTCTTTGCATCCCTCCATCAGATATCATTTCGCTTATTGCATTTCATTTTTAGGTGTCTCGCTCCATTCACTCAGCTACATTCTGCTAGGGGCATGCCATAATCCAATGGAAGGGCTTTGTCATTCATTCCCCTCATGTCTTGTACCTGTTGGCTTAGGTCTTTTCATCAATGTTTATTAAAGTCCATGACAGTCAATGTTTGATCTTTTAATGGGCAAAGAGTCATGTCAATCATAGGTCTAGGGTTTTACAAATTGAGTCGTTAAAGTGTCCAAATGCCAGCAGGCCAGAGGGAGGTTCTACACATGTTTTTTATTTCATGAATTTCATCGTCATATTGATGGATTATGACTGTTCTTCAAAACTCTGTTTTGAAGAAAATTCAACATTTTGTCTTTAGTTATTGAAATCTCCAGGCGCAACCGTCTTCCTTGGTCAAAACATGCCACGGTCCCTGCAAAAACACCAAAAAGATTCATCATTTAAAGCCAAAATCAAAAAGGAAATTTGAAAAATAGAGTTGTATTAAAGTGAAGAAATGCCAATTCTGAAGCATTACCAAAAATGGGTCTTTACAAAGCAAAGGTCAAAGCTATGACTTGATATAAATATTTCTTTGTTTATCAATCTCATTTGCATCTAAGAAATCAAGGAAAGTCGAAGTTTCATGGAGAGAGGGCAAAACTGGTGATTTTTCATTCTAAGACTGTGTTTATGAGTCTACGTGGCACATTGGGTTAGGGCGCGACGCACTGGTGCCACACGGCGCATTGGGCCAAATCCACAGTGCATTTTTCCTCTGGCGCATCGCATCCATGAGGCGCAGAACACTGGGTGTGCTACGCAGCGCACACAACCAGGATGCCAAAAATTGCAGAAACCTTCCTCCATCGCCCAAAACGTGCGCGAATTTGACGGGTTGAGCCTCCATCATCACTCTTTGTCCAAATTTGAACGGCTGCATCACGTGAAGGGACTTCTAATCAACTAGACAAGAAATCTAAAGTGCTAGTGAGATTCTTGTGCATTTTACCTGTAGAAATTAGACATGGTAGTGAATAAGGTATTTATAGAGGTATTATTTAGGACTTTATTAATTTAGGCAAAAGATAGTAGAAGCAAACATGAGGCGGCAAGGTGGATATGGTGGTTCCAATGTCAATCCACTGGTTGCTGCTCAAATGCAGTATATCGCTGCCCAGAGAATGCAACATAATCCTGGTCTGCATGCCTCTCCTGGGAGGCCTGATGTTCCACAATTGGATGAAGAGCAACGCTATATGTCTTCAAGCGCAGAAGGTCACTAGCAGTGGGAAGGATGCGTTCCAAATGTGCCAAATATGCCTCCTCACATATATAAAGAAGGTTAAGGTCTTCCTAAACCAGGCAGTGGAAGCAAGATTCCGAGAGGTCCTGATGCAGCTAGCTCCCCATTTTATCAAAGTCAAATTCCAGATCCCAAGGAACAATATGAAAAAACGAGCATCAAAGATGTGAAAGGATTTGAGCACGAGCAAGTTGTGGATGCTGGGTTTCAAGACCCATCTATACCTCCAACATTAGAGTTACTTGAGCAAAGATTTATGGATGAGATTATGAAGTTGACAAAAGATCAAATTGATGCAGAGGATGAGGAAAATAGGAGGCAATAGGAGCGCACTAGAGAAATTAATTTTCAATACCAAGAGAATTTAAGAGCCATGCGAACTCAACAGTCTAAATATCGAGAAGAAGTTTTACGTCGAGAAGCACAGATGCGTCAGCAGCAGTATCAACAATCCAATCTAAGTCAATTTCAACATAGTGTTGGTGGCTCAATGGCTGGATACAATGAAAATACTCACAAACCTCGTGGTCATGGTGGTGGTCTTGGAGAAGGTAATCCAGGCTACCCAGAAGGTTATGAGTCATTCAGGGACAGAATAGCATACAATGGCAATGTTGGACATCCATTCAACATAAATTTATCTTTATTATACTTCATACCCATACGCATAAATGTTGTATGGAAATTGGCGCAGAGTTTAAGGGAAGCTGAACAGTCAAAGCACCGAACGACTAAATTTAAACATAGATAGCCACCGTGGCAGAAAAATATGATTTGATTGCCTATGCTTATCTTCAGTTACAAGATCTACCCTATAGGTGTTGCTTCCTCGTGGGTTATCAAACAGATTCAAAGTGTAACGCAACCCTTCTTTTTGAAGATTACTTGGCTTTTGTTATGTATCTTTAGTTTTCAGTTCTTGAGCTGTTGTAATAGCCCCTCTGTCGGTCGATCTATATTCTAACAAATTGGTCCTATTTATTGTATTGAAAACCATTTTGTAAGAGGGGGGAGTTTCTGGGAAATGTGTGGAGGAATAACTCAGCGTTTGGCTGTACAGTTTTGAGAGAGATTTAATGAAAGGATATAGCTCTGGTTCATGAGATTCATGTGGTATGATGTTTGGCATATGTTTCTTCTCTGTTTCATATGTTTCTTGTTATGTTTACTATTCATTCATAATCATTGCTAGTTGAATGCTTTTAAGTAGAAAGGTAGAATCCAATTTATTGCTCTGCCTTGGGAAAGCATTCATATTTCTGTGTGTCTTCTTCTGTTTGATAAGGATTCATTATTTATGCCCTTTTCAAACCTCTCAATGGTCTTTCCACTCCATCTTATTCAAATATGATTGCTAAACTTCCTTCCTGTCTTGCCTTATGAAATATTCTGTGTCTTTGATTTAATTTCTCTGCTCATGCTGTCCTTTGTCCCATACAGCCCAGAAAATTTAGACATTCATTAAATTTCCTTTTTCATATTTATTTACTAGCCTAAAAATCAGTTCTTATTTTAAGTCATCTCAGACCCTATTGAGTATTTTTACTGAGTTGACCCGGACAGAGCCCTCTCCTGTCCTCGTAGGGCTAGCTACGAGGTTGAGCATGGTATGATGTTATCTTGAATCCTGCCTTCCTTCAGCCTAAGGCAGATTCAGGCGCTAACATAATGGCGACCATACTGGGGACGAAAGTTTATTTTCATTGTTTGGCTTTGTAGACTACAGATGGAGCCTGAAGTTAGCCAGGTAACCTTCGAAACACTCTTGCTTTGCATTAGTGAAAGTAGATCAACGTTGCTTCAGTCAATCTCTAGTTAAGTTTATAAACTGAACATTTGACCTAAACGATCACCCTAGTAACATGTATCAAGTTCATATCTGATTGTTGATGGTGGACAACGATCAAACACAGCAAGGATGAAAACATTCACCTGGCGATTCCATTCACTGAAAAATCTAGAAATCAACGCTTCATGGTGACTCCACTACAGGAAGATCAGTAGCATTAAGGTTTTCAAGATGGAATGGTTTGCAAGAATATATGCTCCCATGAGCCGAGATCACATCCCAGGTTTTCCAAATAAGATTCTGAAGGTAGATTGGTCAAAGAATTTGCCTACGTTTAAAGATGATGATGGGAATGATCCTGCTTTACATCTCATTAGATTTCACATGCATATTCGCAAATTGAAGGTTGATTTTCCTGAAGATTGCTTGATGAAGATATTCTTGGCCACTGTGGAAGGTGAAGCCCAATATTGGTATGAAAGTTTGCCGCCTGCTTGTATTTATTGCTTGAAGGATTTTCATGCCATGTTCTTTGAGAAGTATAAAGACTCTTATCCATCATTAAATTTAGTTCATGACTGTTGCAAACATGCTTCGATTTTTTTTGAGAAACTTGAGAAATATTATGAAGATGATAATTTCATGGATGATGAGATCATGGAAGCCCTGTTTGAAAATCGATTTTAGCAGCATAAAGATGATCATGAAAATTTGTAGCAGGATCAAGATTTTAGTACGGTGGAAGATGAAGGAATTTTGCATCTTGACAGTCAACAGGAATTACACGAAATGGATCAGAAGTATGAGGAATATTTGTACACTCCTTCACTTGAAATTAATGAAGACAATCACTGTTTGAGCAAGAGAAAACAAAAAGTAGTATCTCCTATGTCTGAAGATGAGATAGATCAACTCTTGAACGGCCATGTTTTGGCTCAAGTTAATGCAGATCTGCACTGTGCACATGGTCAAGAAGGTGATGGTGGAACTTCTTCCTCTTCTAAAAAGGATGACAGTCCTGTAAGCAGCTTTATAGATCAGCAGGTTGAAGATTTCCATATGGCTAAAAATGATGAAAGAGAAAGTGTCATTTTAGATCTGTCCATAGAAGAAGAAAGCATGCAAGGGAGTCCAGTGCTAATTTCATAATGTGATAATGTCAAGACAGCTATTTCATATCTAGATTCAGATTGTGATGACCAAGAATTCCTTGTACTAAATCCCACGAAAGAGAGCCCTGCTGCTAAAAGCATCTGGAAGAAAGAATACAGAGTTATGAATCCAAACATTCTCATGTCATCAGGAAACAAAGCCTTCATAAAGAGGTAATCCATTCAATTCATGAACAACAAGATGATATCTTTGTTCAAGTAAGTGAAAAAGTTTCTTTGGATGAATTTATGGTAGATGATATAAATGATAGTGTTGGGTTTCAAGAATCATTTGAAGTTGCTTCTCTCATGGTTGATGAATGTGGTGAATGTAATGATAATCTAGCTATTATATCATACGAAGATGATCAAAAATGTATTCAAACTACAGAAGATCAGACCATTCAGGACTGCCTTTCAAATTTTTCTTCCTGTGATTCATGTTTTGAAATGTTCTTTGAAGAGGAGAACTGCTCATCTACTTGTTCAGAAGTTTTTGAGGACCAGGAACACACTGAATTACATTATGAAGAAAGATCAGAAATAAAAGAAATGGACAACTTGTTTCTTCAGCAGGAGGTAAATCTTCGTGTTTTTCAAGATCGAATGGCAGATTTGTTGCAGTTAGCAGTGAAGGTCATTATTGCAGTATTTAGTGATGAAGAAGATCATGGTCGATTATGTTTTTGGATGCCCAGTTACAAGTATCTCCTGGTACAAGTATCTACTGTTGACCAGGAGATCTGATCAAGAGAATCAATCAAGAAGGCATCTGCTTGATTGGTTACATTGGCATTTTGATATAGTTTGATTGTATTTCATCTTGTAAGAAATGCAGGTGGTCGTGTACTACCACCAAGCTTTAAGTTTAGGTCTTAGTATTCTGAGTTAGTTTATTATAGTCACGTGTTTTTTCAGTGATTTCAGGTTGCATCGAGTTAGTTTGAGTCGAAGTTTCGATCAATAAATTGAGTCATGTTGGTTTGTTGAAATAATGGACTCCATAGCCCAATGGACGAAGGCACTATCTGCTCTCCCAAAGATCTGTAGTTCTTGGCACCTCCAAGGAGCTACCATCCCCATTGGAGCCAATGTTAGAGTCGGTCTTTGCATCCCTCCGTCAGAGATCATTTCGCTTATTGCATTTCATTTTTAGGTGTCTCGCTCCATTCACTCAGCTGCATTCCGCTAGGGGCATGCCATAATCTGATGGAAGGGCTTTATCATTCATTCCCCTCATGTCTTGTACCTGTTGGCTTAGGTCTTTTCATCAATGTTTATTAAAGTCCATGACGATCAATGTTTTATCTTTTAATGGGCAAAGAGTCATGTAAATCATAGGTCTAGGGTTTCACAAATTGAGTCGTTAAAGTGTCTAAATGCCAGCAGGCCAGAGGGAGGTTCTACACATGTTTTTTATTTCGCAAATTTCATCGTCATATTGATGGATTATGACTGTTCTTCAAAACTCTGTTTTTAAGAAAAGTCAACATTTTGTCTTCAGTTATTGAAATCTCCAGGCGCAACCGTCTTCCTTCGTCAAAACATGCCACCGTCCCTGCAAAAACGCCAAAATATTCATCATTTAAAGCCAAAATCAAAAAGGAAATTTTGAAAAACAGAGTTGTATTAAAGTGAAGAAATGCCAATTCTGAAACATTACCAAAAATGGATCTTTACAAAGCAAAGGTCAAAGCTATGACTTGATATAAATATTTCTCTGTTTATCAATCTCATTTGCATCTAAGAAATCAAGGAAAGTCGAAGTTTCATGGAGAGAGGGAAAAACTGGTGATTTTTCAGACTAAGATTGTGTTTATGAGTCTGTGCGGTGCATTGGGTTAGGGCGAAGCGCACTGGTGCCGCGCGGCGCATTGGGCGCAAATCCACAATGCATTTTTCCTCTGGTACTGTGCACTGGGCATGCTGCATGGTGCACATAGCCAGGACGCCAAAAATTGCAGAAACCATCCTACATCGCCCAAAACGCGCACGAATTTGACGAGTTGAGCCTCCATCATCGCTCTTTGTCCAAATTTGAACGCCTGCATCACGTGAAGGGACTTCTAATGAACTAGAGAGGAAATCTAAAGTGCTAGTGAGATTCTTGTGCATTTTACCTGTAGAAATTAGACCTGGCATTGAATATGGTATTTATAGAGGTATTATTTAGAACCTTATTGGTTTAGACAAAAGCTAGTAGAAGCAAACATGAGGCAGCAAGGTGGATATGGTGGTTCCAATGGCAATCCGCTGGTTGCTGCTCAAATGCAGTATATCGTTGCCCAGAGAATGCAACATAATCCTGGTTTGCATGCCTCTCCTGGGAGGCCTGATGTTCCACCATTGGATGAAGAGCAGCGCTATATGTCTTCAAGGGCAGAAGGTCACTAGCAGTGGGAAGGAGGCGTTCCAAATGTGCCAAATATGCCTCCTCACATATATAAAGAACGTTAAGGTCCTCCTGAACCAGGCAGTGTAAGCAAGATTCCAACAGGTCTTGATGCAGTTAGCTCCCAATTTTATTAAAGTCAAATTCCAGATCCCAAGGCATAATATGAAAAAATGAGCATCAAAGATGTGAAAGGATCTGAGCACGAGCAAGTCGTGGATGCTAGGTTTCAAGACCCAACTATACCTCCAACATTAGAGTTACTTGAGCAAAGATTTATGGATGAGATTATGAAGTTGACAAAAGATCAAATTGATGCAGAGGATGAGGAAAACAGTAGGCATTAGGAGCACACTAGAGAAATTAATTTTCAATAACAAGAGAAGTTAAGAGCCATGCGAACTCAACAGTCTAAATATCGAGAAGAATTTTTTACATCGAGAAGCACAGATGCGTCAGCAGTAGTATCAACAATCCAATCTAAGTCAATTTCAACATAGTGCTGGTGGCTCAATGGCTGGATACAACGAAAATGCTCACGAACCTCGTGGTCATGGTGGTGGTCTTGGAGAAGGTAATCCAGGCTACCCAGAAGGTTATGCGTCGTTCAGGGACAGAATAGCATACAATGGAAATGTTAAACATCCATTCAACAGAAATTTCTCTTTATTATACTTCATACCCATACGCATAAATGCTGTATGGAAATTGGCGCAGAGTTTAAGGGAAGCTGAATAGTCAAAGCACCGAACGCCTAAATTTGAACATAGATATCCACCGTGGCAGAGAAATATGATTCGATTGCCTATGTTTATCTTCAGCTACGAGATCTGCGCTACAGGTGTTGCTTCCTCGTGGGTTATCAAACAGATTCCAAGTGTAACGCAACCCTTCTTTTTGAAGATTATTTGGCTTTTGTTCTCTATCTTTAGTTTTCAGTTCTTGAGCTGTTGTAACAACCCCTCTGTCGGTCGATCTATATTTTGACAAATTGGTCCTATTTATTGTATTGAAAACCATTTTGTAAGAGGGGGGAGTTTATGGGAAACGTGTGGAGGAATAACTCATCGTTTGGCTGTATAGTTTTGATAGAGATTTAATGAAAGGATACAACTCTGGTTCATGAGAATCATGTGGTACGATGTTTGGCATATGTTTCTTCTTTGTTTCGTATGTTTCTCGTTATGTTTACTGTTCATTCATAATCATTCCTAGTTGAATGCTTTTAAGTAGAAAGGTAGAATCCAATTTATTGCTTTGCCTTGGGAAAGCGTTCATATTTCTGTGTGTCTTCTTCTGTTTGATAAGGATTTATTATATATGCCCTTTTCAAACCTCTCAACGGTCTTTCCACTCCATCTTATTCAAATCTGATTGCTAAACTTCTTGCCTGTCTTGCCTTATGAAACATTCTGTGTCTTTGATTTAATTTCTCCGCTCATGCTGTCCTTTGCCCCATACAGCCTAGAAAATTCAGACATTCATTAAATTTCTTTTTTTATATTTATTTACTAGCCTAAAATTAGTTCTTATTTTAAGTCATCTCAGACCCTATTGAGTATTTTTACTGAGTTGACCCGGAGAGAGCCCTCTCCTGTCCTCGTAGGGCTAGCTACGAGGCTGAGCATGGTATGATGTTATCTTGAATCCTGCCTTCCTTCAGCCTAAGGTAGATTCAAGCACTAACAGGAGTGTTACAACTTCGCCCATACATTCCTGAATGAATCCTGATAGCCATTGTTGTATGCGAACTCTACAAGTGGAAGATACTCTTCCCACTTCCACTACTGATGCATCACATACACCTGCAACATGTCCTCCAATATCCTAGCTACCCTCTCTATCTATTCATCTTTCTGTGGATGATAAGTTGCACTGAAGAGAAACTCTATACCCAAGCCTACAAACAACACCTTCCCAAACTTGGAAGTGAAATTTGCATCCCTATCTGACACAATATTCTTTGGAACACCATGCAACATGACCACATCTCAAATGAATACCTATGCTACATCGCTAACTAATAACATAGAATTCACTGGAATGAAATGTGAAGCCTTGTCTGCACTAACCATGATGGAATCATGTTGTCTCAGTGTCTTAGGAAACCTTGTGATGAATTCCATGAAAATGACCTTCCATTTCCAATTTGGAATCGCGATGGGCTATAGCAGTCCACCTAGATGTTTACACTCTCCCTTCACACACTGACAATCAAAACATTTAGCCAAAAACTCTACTACATCCTTCTTCAAATTCGACCAATAATAAAATTTCTTCACTGTAATCAATGTCAACTGATAACCTGGGTGACCTGAATAAGGTTTCACATGAAATTCTATCAAGATCACCTTCTTGAGCTCACTATTATTCGACACATATATCCTGTCTCTGAATCTGACCAATATATCTGTTGTAAGACAATAATCCACACCCTACACACCTACACCTGTACCTATACCTATGTCTGTACCTATTCCTATACATGTACCTGTACCTGTACCATTACCTATACTTGTGCCATCACATGTACTTGTACCATTACATGTACTTGTACATGTATCATCACATGTACCTGTACTTATGCTCTGCTACAACCTATGCAAAATCTCCATATATCGGACATCCGGCTAACATGCCTACAAGATCCTATCATGTAGATCTATCCCATAGGAGCTCATAGTTGTTAAGTTATTTGCTTGTATTTGCCTGCTAAGAGAATCTGCCACACTATTCTCTTTACCTTTGATGTACCTGATATCGAAATCAAACTCATTGATCATGACCAACCATCTAGCCTGCCTAGTGTTCACATTTGGTTGACCAAACAAATACCTCAAGCCAATATGATCACTCAACATTACAAAAATCCTACCAAGAAGATAATGACTCCACATCTTCAATTCATGTATAATCGCTGCCAACTCAAGGTCATGCGTGGGTTAGTTCTATTTATTCTCATTCAGTTTCCATGACTCATAGCATACCACCTGTCCATCCTGCATAAGGAATCCACCAAGTCCTCTCTTGCAAGCATCTGTACATACTACAAAATCCCTTGTTATATATCCAATTGTCGCACTGGCACATGTCTCAAAAACTGCTTAAGCTACTCAAAATTAGCCTCACACTCCTTTTTCCATTCAAACTTCTTACCTTTCCTCTACAATGATGTGATAGGATAAGCAATATGCGAGAAGTTCATGATGAACCTCCTATAATAGCTTGCCAAACCCATGAAAGATCTCACCTCATCCACATTCTTAGGAGCTACCCATTCCATGATGGCTCTTTTCTTTCTAGGATCTCCTGCAATGCCCTCCTTGAAGACAACATGCCCCAAGTAGTGTACCTTAGTTTAAAAGAAACTGCACTTGATGATCTTAGCATACAACTGATGCTCTCTCAACAACCTCAACATTGCTGCCAAATGCTCGACATGCTCTTCCTCATTTTTAGAATATACCAATATATCATCAATGAACAAAATAACAAAATTATCCGAATATGGACGTAACACACTATTCATCAACCACATAAATATAGCTGGAGAATTAGTTAAGCCAAATGGAATAAAAAAAACTCATAGTGCCCATACATGGTCCTGAAAGTAGTCTTGAAAATATCCTCTTCCTTGGTGTGTACCTGATGGTATCCCAATCTCAAGTCGATCTTCAAAAACACTTCTCCCCCCTTTAGCTGATCGAACAATTCATCAATCCTCGGTAACCAATATATGTTCTTGATGGTCACTTTGTTCAACTACCTGTAGTCAATGCATAATCTGAGAGTTCCATCTTTCTTCTTCACAAACAATATCGGTGCACCCCAAGGTGATACACTTGGCCTAATGTATCCCTTGTCCAAAATTTCCTTCAAGTGTAGATTTAACTCAATCAACTTAGGTGTGCTCATCCTGTAAGGTGCTTTTGATGTTGGAGTTGCCCCTGGCACTAACTCAATAAAAAAGTCTACCTCCCTGCGTGGTGGAAACTCTATAATGTCATTGAGAAATACATCCTAAAACTGCTACAAAACTGGGTACCTGATCAATACATCTACATCCTCAACCTCCTTGCCCTTGTCACTAGAAATGTGCACTGCGAATATAATGCATCCTTTCCTGCAACCACGCTTTGCTTGCATAGTTGTCACCATCCTAATTTATGTGGCTTTCTTCTTACCCTGTAAGACTCTTTGTTCTCCATTGTCATCAACACACTCAATAGCTTTTTCATAACAGTCTACCTTGGTTCTATGACGATACAACCAATCCATGCCCAACAACATACTGTATGATCCCAACTGTAATACATTTAGATGTGCTGTGGTAGGCATGCCATTCAAATAAAATGCACAAGATCTTACCCAATGATGAACTCACTTCTTCGTACTTATAACCAACTGCATTACCCAAGATTCTGCATGCAATTCCTTACTCAAACCACACTTATCCACCAAGTCAAGACTAACATAGCTATAATTAGTTTTGGGGTCAATTAAAATAGAAATAACTTGATCACAAAGATTACTATCCATCTCAATGATAGATCCTTGATGCTCTTCCTGCTTTTTGTCCACTGCTGCATAGATACGAGGAACACTCTGACCAACATCTCCAACAGTTTATGCCTCTCGTGCATTATATATATAAGGCCTACCACCCTGATTCTATGGACAATCTCTCTTATGGTGCTCCTTGCCGCATGTCCAACATTCCAACTGACCAGTACCAACACCTCTATGATGTTGTTGCAAATCATGTCCCTATCTAGTTGCATTAAACCTGTTTTGCAGGGCAACATTTTCTTTCTCATCTGCATTTTGAGGCCTTGTCCTCTTAAGCTTCCATTTACCTTTGCCTTTGTCTTTTCCCTTCCATCCTTGCTAAGATTTACTCTTACACTTTAAATGTTCATAGAAATGTTTCAATTTCCAATGACTTCCTCAAGTTCCCGAGGCTCATCATACTCAATCCGATCTCTAAATGCTAATGGAAAACCACTGACAATTCGTTGAACTTTATCCTTATCATGAGTAAGAAATGATACATACCTCAATAGCTCCAAAAACGTGGTCATGTATTCTTCATTTGTCATTAATCCCATCTTTAGCTCATAGAATTCTTTGGCCTTACTATCATAGTACCTTTCTGACGAGTATTCCTAACTAAAAGCCTCTTGAACTCATGCCAACTCAAATCATCTACCTTGATGTCTCTGACTTGCTTCACATCTTCCCACCAAATGTCTTGTTTACCTTTCAAACTAAAGATCACTACTCTGGCCTTCACGTTATCTGTGTACTCATGCAATTCAATGAATTTGCTAATCCCAAGTATCCAAGCCTTTGTGTCTTTTCACTTCTTCACACCTCCATCAAAAGTAAGGGGATTCACTTTCTTAAACTCATCTGAAAAGTATCCCCTATCATTCCTCCTATCCATGGCTGATCCGAAGTGGCCCTTGTCGTTGCAATTCTGACAAACTCTAAATAAGTATAACATTAACCTCTGCATGTTTCTCTTGCACCCTTACGATCATGTCATTGTCAACCTTACAACTCCTTATTTATTCCTTCAGGCTTCTCAATGTGTCTGTCACAATGGAAGAGTGCCCCACACCATGCTCCTCATTTGATTCATAGGGAGAGTCTTTGTAGTCTACCATCTTGCTATCCATTTGATCTCTTTACTGCGAGGCATATTATGTCATCTAAACCAAATCACAATAAATCAATGTATCTTAGCATAACTCGGGGAGGATACCTTGTCTACAAGATCAATAAATCAACATGATACATGTATAACATAAACATAAGAGCATATAGACATACACAAATATATGCATCAACACATAAACATCATTCTAGTTAGGGTCCATTCATCAATGCAAGGTCATATCAACAATGCATGCTATGGCCTCATGCATGAAACTAACCATTACTCCATTGTACACATTGCCACATGCAACTATCAACATGCATAAGCAATGACTAATCAACTACACATATGCATAGACACATGTAGTCGAGCATAACTGATCAATTCTTGTAACCAAACCTACAACACTGATATGTGTAATTAAACATACAAGAAGGTATGAATTAGCAAACATTTTCAAATGAAGGTATGAACTAAGTCAACTCAACTTAGGTAACTATTACAAGTTGCTATGACAATAAAATTACAGTTTAATTCCTAATCTAATTCAGGGACAAATTAAATTAGAATTTATAGATGTTATTTATAACATTTCTTGTTGCTATTTTCAATATGCATCACGCTCCATTTGTACATGGAAAAGAGAAGCATGAGGACCAAAATGATATTATCTCCACCTTGAATGAAATTAAGGGGTCTAGCACTATCGATGTTCTTGCTTAGCTAGTGTAGATGCCTAGCTATATGACTTGGAGAGTCACCTCCTATGTGAGCTTAAGCCTCTGGTTCTGACAGGGACAAGTGGCCAAGTTCCAGTTTCAAATACCACCTCAAGACTCTTGATCTTGTTATGGCTCTCATTAGGTGTTTTTTAATATGGAGTATAGTATTTGATAGTTTCAATTATAATCAATAGTTGTTGTTTAGTTTGGATAAACTCATTCTTTAGTTTGGTTTCCCTCGTGGGAGATTAGCACTGAATATTGTAAACATTCAATCATCGATGATGCTCTTGATGATATATTTTGAAATTTAAAGGGAATACAAATTTTATCTGCAAATAATGACAATAATAATAATAATATTTAAATAAGAAATGTATATATATAT
>APFE030229762.1:122208-136722 GCA_000404065.3 Pinus taeda
TATATATTGTTTAAGTTACATTTTTGAATACATAAATAGATACAACACTATGAAAAGGCATGTTAGCCACTAGGATTGTGTAGATTTCACATCTTGAAATTATGATTCCAACAGGTATTTAAAGTAGTAAAATGTAAAATAGTAAGGCTACTTGAAATGATTTAATATAAATATTTCACCATCCGAGTGCATATTTCACCATTCACTTTTCATAAGCAAGTTTGCTAGCCCAAAATCAGACACTTTGACACTATAATTTTTATCAATTAGGATGTTGTTGGCCTTAAAATTCACCGTCTTTTTTACTTCTTGAGTTTATTTGCCAATTAAATTTTTAAAGACCATTAAATGAGATGAGTGCCTGATGAGAAACGACGAGGAGTGGTTTGAAGGCTAACCCATTGGACAACTTCCTATATTATTGAGAGAGGACAGGATCCAATTGGTAGATGCTCTTCAATGACCATTGTGCTTACTGGAATTGCATGGTGTTTCTATTCCATGAATGCTCCAAATGATCTTTATAGCATAATACAATTGAGGGTTTAGATGTCTGAGTCCTTATCAATGGATGAACAAATTATTTGTGAAGTCTTTAACACGGTGGAGTGGGATGGTCACTGAATTTTCGACGATGCTAGCAATCTTAGGCTGGAAAAGGTGGCAACCTTGGCCATTGTAAATCTATTATAGATAGTCTAATATTACGCAGAAATCTCTTGATATTGGTCAGTGGTGCTCCTAGTGCAATCAAAGAGATGTCTTTCTTGAGTTCAAGTAAAGTTACATAGATTCTAATTTCTATGTGAGCCTGTAGAAGGCCAATATAAAACATACATGAGTTTTTGATGAAAAATTAGACTAAGATAGCCATCATATTGTTAGCTATCATATTTTTCATGACTTAATGTTGTTTTATTTAGCTTATCTTATGTCATCTACTAGTATTTTTTCAAAATCTATCAAATATTTGCTATTGGAACTTGACACACCATTTCGGAAGATTAAGATGCAATCTATGTTGGAAAGGTAAGTGATTTCTCTTTATCTTCTAGTTTTGAATGACATTTTATTCACTAATTTTTATTTTCGACGATGTTTTATATGGTAGGATTCTTCTTGAAATTATGCCTTCTGGCCCCTCTTATGTTCGATGATGATGGTAACGCAGATCTTCTTCAGCCCATTACGGAGGAGGAACTTCTTTCCACTTTAAAAGACTTCTGTAAGGATAAAAGTCCCGGCCCTGACGGTTGGACCATTGAATTTTATATTCACTTTTTTGAGCTTCTTAAGCATGACTTATTAAGGATGGTGGAGGACTCCCGAACATCTGGTTGTATTCATCACAATACTTCATCTACCCTGATTGCCCTTATTCCTAAAAAATGTGATGCTGAATCTTTCCATGATTTTCGACCAGTATCTTTATGCAATATATCTTTCAAAATTATATCCAAGATTATTGCGGAGAGGCTGAAGCCGACTCTGGCCTCTTTTATCTCTCTGGATCAACATGCTTTCCTTCGAGGTCGCAACATTCTTGACGTTGTTGCCATTACACAGGAAGTCATGTTTTCGATGAAAACAAAATCATTGGATGCGGCTATTCTTAATGTAGATTTACAGAAGGCCTACGATTGCTTGGACTGGGGTTTCCTTCGCTGTTTATTGGCTAAAATTGGTTTAATTCCTCAGTGCATTGAATGGATTATGTCTTGTGTAGAAAATGTTCATTATTCAGTGCTTATTAATGGAATCCCATCATCTTTTTTCCCTACGGAAAGGGGCCTCCGTCAGGGTTGCCCCTTATCCCCCCTTTTATTTATCCTTGCTATGAACACCCTCAGTCTTCAAATTAATAAGGTTGTGGCAGAAAATCGTTGCAAACCGATTAGTATCTGCAGAGGGATCTATGTTTCACATAATCTATTTGTTGACGATGTGCTCATCTTTGCCATGATGTGTAGAAAGACATGGTTATGTCTTAACGATATCCTAAATAGGTTCCAGAAGGCCACTGGTTTATTTATAAACAAAGGAAAATCATCTCTACACCATAATGAAACCAACATGGAACTGGCTATTTGGATTGCTGACCTGCTTGGTATTTTTTCAAAATCGATTAACGATGGTATAAAATACTTGGGCTTCCAGTTGAAGGCAAAAGGTTATTCAAGCGTGGGTTGGATTTGGATCCTGGACAGGTTCTACCGGAAGATCTCGGCTTGGGAACACCGAGCTCTCTCTCTGGCCGGGAGATTTATTCTGTCTCAATCAGTGTTGACCCAACTGGCGGTATATTGGGCACATATTTTTTCTTTTCCGGTTGGCATTATTAATAAGATTAATCGGTTAGTGGCTACTTTTATATGGTGTGGCAGTTCTAAATCATACAAAATCCACCTAACAAAACTGGACAAGATCTCTTTACCGAAGGAATATGGTGGTTGGGGTCTGCTAGACATGCGAACTTTTGGTAGGGCCCTGTTATGCAAATCCTTGACGAGGGCTCTATTTGGAGAGGTTCTTTGGAGCTCGGCGATAAGGCGAATATATTTACAGGACAAGGACCTAGCTTATTGGTATCGGAGAGGGTCTTTTGGAACCCGCCACGGCTCTGCTATATGGCTTGGCCTCAGGAAGATACAACAATATTTCTTCAGGCGCCTTAGATGGAAGCTTTGCTCGGGTGATCGTGTCTTCACCGGTATTGACTCTATTTATGGTATGCATGAACAAACACACATCTCTGATAGCCTGATTTCTTTTCTACACAGAATCAGTCTGTTTACTTGGGACAAAATTATATCTTCATGGAGCGGGCCGATCCCAATATGGAAAATTGTTCATGATCTTCATTTACCTGCCAATCTTCATTCAGAATGGAACTCGTTTTTAAGTATTCTATGTAGCCTGGGCATCTTTCGATCGGATCACAAAGACTGTCTTGTATGGGTCGTTCCTAATAAAAGGATGCCAGTCAGAGTATGCGACATTTACTTGGATATGACTTTAAATAAATATGTTTCCACAGGTCCTATCTTTCCAATTAAATTCTGGAAGCTGGGCTGTCCACTCAAAATGATTTTATTTTCCTGGCTGGTTTTCAACAACCGGAACCTAACTTGGGACAACTTACGACAAAGGTGTTGGCATGGACCAAGTAGATGCACCATGTGCGAGGCCGCGGAGGAATCCAACCTCCATATGTTCTTCCTTTGTGGATCTACAAAACAGATATGGTATGATTTGTCTCTTCTTTTTGGTTTTCCTCACAATGTTTTTGTTTCAGTACAGGAAGCTTATCTATGGTGGTGTACACAAAAAGAATCATGGAGATCCTTGTTCATTATTGCCATCTGGTATTTCTGGAAGTGGAGGAATGAAAAAAAATTTCAGGATTCAAAATACCCTCTGAGATCTACTATGTTTCATATCAGTTCATCCCATGGTGTTCTGCCAAACAAGGCTCATGGTATGGATAAACTCAGCAAACAAGTTGGAAATGATCCACTCTTTTCTTATCCTGCGGCATTCTTTGATGGGGCAGAGCAATCGAAAATATGTGGATGTGGTGTTCACATTATTATGGATGACAAGATTCAATATCATTTATCTTGGAGTGGATGTAGAGGTACCAACAACTTGGCTGAAGCAAGGGCTTTAGCTGGTTTGCTTGCTTTTTGTTCATTATTGGAGATACAGGACATTTCCATATATGGGGACTCAAAAGTCATGATTGACCATATCAGAGGTACTTGCCATATTGATTATCCTCACCTTACTGGATGGCTGGCGCAGTCAATGCACTTCTGGAATATTTTAAAACAGCCCTCCATTACACACATTCCACGCTCCCATAATACAGAGGTGGATCGTCTGTCAAAGGAGGGAATGTCATATGCACTCGGTGACGGGTCTTTGATGATTTTTGTGGATGCCTATACTAATCACATTCTGGATTTTTTCATTCCAGGCATATGAACTTTTCTATTCTCTTTTTTCCCCTGCCTAACTTATATTGGGCTCGTTATATATACATATGTATTTGCATCTTTATATAGGTAGACAGTCAATATGTTTATGTTTTCCTATTATCCTTTCAGTTGATGGCTATTGCTGTGTGTTCTCCAGCACCATTTGTACACTGATGATGCTATCAGACATATTACAAACTCATATGTACCTCTTATATTGTCTCAATATAATACTGTTACAGAATTTTCTCTCTACAAAAAAATTACTTAACAAAAATATAAAAATAATTTATTTAAATCTCTTATTAAAATATTTTTGAAAAGTATAAGGTTTAAACATATGATTCACACATTTTGTTTAGTTCTAATTATTTTAAAGCATATTCATTTTTTTTAATTATAGCACACATTATTTTTCTATTTAGAACATAATTTTTATTTTAAAGGGAGATGCAAGGACAAACAAACTTACACATCCTCTGACACTTACACTTGGTTGTCAAATAAGCCTCTCAGCAAATAACCTCAACTTTTTTAAATTTTCCTTACTACTCTAAGTTAGAGATTTGGCCAATATAAACGTTGTAAATTTTCCTTTGCTACCATAAGTTAGGGGTGGGGGGTTTGGCCAATATGGGCGTTGTAATAGTTGACTTAGTCATGAAAAGCAACAATGTAATGATTGACTTAGTCATGAAAAGCAACCATAAAAATTTATGTACGATAATTTAATATTTACATTTAAGCTAAGACATGGTTTTCAATTGATTAAAAATTACATATTTTTCAGTGATGATGAGATGTATTCGATAATATTTCAATCATTGCAATACTTTATAAGATACTATCTGTTCAAGAAAACCTAAGTTCTAGCTTTGAAGAAACTTTGGAGTAGTGTTCAACTTTGATATCCAAAGAACTGAAATATCTCTTACAAAATAATTTAATTTACAATGTTGCTTCCATAATCCTTTGATCCAACTCCGATGGAGGTATAATTATAGAAGGCAGAAGCTTAGATTGAGCCTATGCAGCTTCCACAAGGTTTGGACTGTAGTAGACATCAACCGCAGCAAGCAGGTTTAGGTATCAAACATCTAATACCTGCAACAGTTTGGTGGGAAGTGAATACTGGAAAGGCAATTGTGCTATGGCTGACCCATACGACTTGCTGTCAACACCACATTTGGCTGACCCCTAGAACTTGCTGTAAAGCTCATATTTGCCAACATTTACATTAGAGAGAGATAGCTCATATTTGCCAACATTTACGTTAGAGAGAGAGCTGCTGCATCCTCACCAGCAATACTGTACACCCAAACAACGCTACCAAATACTGTACAGCCAAACAACCCTGCCAACTTTCCTTTAAAGTTTTAGGTGCAAAGTCACCACATAACTCCATTACTCTTCGGTAGTGATTTCCATCGAAAACAAACATGTGCAACCATCCCTGCAGGCCACTGTAAGTGTCGATTTCAATCCAACAAAAACCTCCGAGGCAAGAAGACAATGGTTGGAAAAGCGCTCAGTTAAAAATAGTGTAAACCATTCGTACTTGTGATTCCAATAGAGTTCTCAATTCAGGTGTTGCAAATTATTTATGTGGGTGACACAGCTGCTCAGCAACTCTGTGAGATGTTGCACATCCCTGTTCTCCACATAAATAACCTACAGCCCAAAAGCTTTTGACAATAGGCAGAACGTTTCATAACCCCTTCCCAACTGAGAATGCTTCCTAACCATTCTCCATTCTTTTGCCTCCTCGACAGATTTCCCGTGGTGTCTGAGTCCACTCATATGTGCAATCCCTGTGAAGGGGTAATGTTTGAATCTGTTCCCGACAGAGATAACGGATTACCGAAGGTGCAGCCACTCACTAATGTTTCAAACAACTCCCTCAGTTGCAGAGTTCTGGAACATCACTGGGGCAGCCGTCCTCTGCTGCATCTCAGAATCATTGTTCCCTGATTCATTCTCTTCTGAATCCCATAGAAAATGGGCATAAGAGCCAAGTACAAAGCTGCCAAACAAACATACCCAATCGGTTACCCAGATCATCAAATGCAAGATTACCAGTCCTAGTCATACCGCTAATACAATAAGAATACAGATTTTCCAAAACAGAGAGCGAGCAACGAAAAGCAGAGCTTGCTCACCAGTCATCCGGGTTCGCCTGCACAGCTTGATCAAAATAAGCCTCAGCATGAGAAGCATCTCTGCGAACTTCCCACATCAGATTGGCATAAAGAGTGAGTACCTCCCCATCGCCTGGGCTTGCAAGTATGGCTCTTCCATAGTACTTCTCTGCCTTGGCAAGGTTGCCTTGAACCTAATTATTAACAACAAAATGCGTCCACTATAAGGCTAAGGAATTCACCAAAGGGGCATACAAATATGTTTGCTGGGATTTATCCATACCTCATGCAGGAACTTTGCATAGTTTCTTAGCAGTAGTGAGTTGCCCGGATTTGCCTCCAGCATTTTCTGAAAGTGAACTTCTGTACACTCAGAAACAGAATCAGTGCTGGAGACTTCTTGATTCACACCACCATTGCCAAACCCTCCAGCTATATACATCGCCCCATTCTCAGTCTCAGACACCAATTGTGAAATTCTCGGCACAGGAATGGAACCGGAACCCCCTTCCACTCCTGTAGGCCTCAGAACATCATGTTTTCTTCCCCAGATAAAAGGGTTTTCGCTACCCATATGATCAACAACAACGGCAATTTTATGGGCCGGTTTGAAACTTTTTGGGGGACTCATATGGATCTCAGCTTCCAAGTCCCAGGTCCCTGATCCAAAAGCACAAGAGCTAGACAGTGGTTTTGCAGATTTGCAGCGCCTGAACCTCGACTCTGGCTCTAGCTCCTTCAGACCATCGGGCTGTTGTAACATGGGATTAATGGAGCCCAGAATGGGACTAGGATTAATGGAGCCCGGAATGGGACTAGAAGAGCTTCGCAGCAGCATCTTTACAAGAAATCCCAAAACTAAAAATGCGAAAAAGCTAAATAATGGAGATTCAGAGAATTACTTCACTCGGGTCTCCTAAAAATGCGAAAAAGCTAAAGAATGGAGATTCAGAGAATTCCTTCACTCGGATCTCCTTTTGCTAGAGCATAACATGGCATATTATCAGCTTTTACCAGCGCCGTAATGAAATACTGTGTACGATTTCGCGAGACTCGATCCGGGGTGCTGATGGTTACTGGAAAGCAGAATTGCTTGTTTCCTCGCAATTGTTCAGGCAGAGTTGGCGATTTTGACAGAAAATCAGATTTCACGGACGGGCAATACCGGTAGTGACCTGACGACGACTTTACGACGACAAAATCGACGGATATCGAGGGCCGCAGCTTCGCACATTTGACATATCAACAGTGGAGATTACCGGTTGGTGAGGATGGTATCCGGTGGCTGGTTTCTATGTGCCAGAAACCAGGGCCACAGCTAATGTCAGTTATGTAGATGGTCTTTAATCAAATATAAAATATTTGTATGTGCAAATATTTTATTTTTATAATGATTTGTTTTGTCCCACATGCACTAAGCACTTATTTTATATAATAACTTATTTGTGCCTCTACTCTCTTATGATTAGGATGTTTGAGGGGTAATAGTCATCTATTTACCTAGTACCGAATGTTTTATATATTGGAGTATGCATTATTGGAAATATCTAAAATTCAACCATATATTGGAGTATGCATTATTGGAAATATCTAAAATTTAACCATGTTAAAATTATTACAAGGAAACAATCTAAATGTTTAACCTGTTTGTAGATTTAAATGAAGTTATTTATAATTGTAATTTAATTAAAAATATAGGGTGGAATGTGAATTAGGTAAGTTGAAATTATTATTAAAATGGTGTAGTGTCTGTGTAAACATTTAAATGTCAGATTTTATATGAGAGAAATATTGTAGTATCTAAATAAAATGAAACATTAAATCAAATAATAATAATAAAACATAATGTTGACTCAATTAAAAATAAATAAATTTATTTAATTCAATTTATCAAATTAGGAGATACTATATGATCCAATATGAAGCAAATGATGATGATGATTAACGTCTACTAAAATCAAATGATGATGATGATGATGATTAATGTCCATTAAAATCAATATGGTCTATCAGACCTTAAGATAAGAGATTGAGACTCTTTAATATTTTATTTCTATGATAAAAAAATTTGAAGCATTATTAGATTACTATAGTTATTATGACTTAAGAAGTTAAGAAGGTTGGCATTGTGGCAAATGTTTTGGAAATGAGAACCTATGTGAGTAGGAGTTGGGCAATCTAAGAGAAACTGCTTTTCATCTTCAACCCTCTTAGTATCACAAAGGTGATAGATTCCATCCCAAGGTATTTTGGGAATATACCAATGCTCAATTTAACTTCAGAGCTCACAAGAATTAGTTCTTATCTTCGCAATGTTCATTTTCTTCTTAGCATTGGTTAAGACAGAAAGATAATTTTGGTTAGCAAGAGTAGGGTTGATCATCTCCTTATAATATCTTAGCTTCATTTTCCCCTCTAGCTCCTTATCATCCCACAACTTATCCTTAAATTTAGAAGTAATAGTATTTTTAATATTATCATTCTTCTCCAATATGATCTCCTCCTTCATCACCCAACAGTGGAGCCAAGACTGGGCATCCTTGTGCCATCCATGCTTGAGTTGGAGGTGAGGGTTTTGGCTAGAGTTAGAAGCGATTTTGGGGAACCTCTTGGATTCCATGTTGTAAAGTTTCTTCTTATAAATTAGATACCTAAACATAGTCATGCTTTCAATAGGGGAAAGGCTAGCTTCAATCAAGAGGATAGGATAGGGAGTATTTTTTTTAATCTTGAGGTTGTAGGTTATAAATAGTTTTTGGATCAACTCAATCTTCTTTGACGATTCTCTAGATATACTGCAACCCAAACCTCACAACCATATAAAATAACAGGGGTGATGAGAGTTTCATAGAGGAACTTTATTTTACTCCAAACCTAGAGAACAATTGACTTACAATTTTTTTCAAGCTCATAGTAAACTTTTCAATCTCCAATAATCTTTTTCTCAATGCTATAATTCCAGTTGAGCTAATGATGAATGCCAATATTTAAATATTTATATGAAGAAACCTTCTCAAGTAATTGTTATCATAGATGAAATTATCATGGTTAATCTTTTTGGATTTAATTATCATCACCTTAGTCTTGTTGGCATTAGCAATCATACCCAACTTAGAGGAGTAATCTTGGAGGATTTTAAGTTGCTTATCCAGATCATAATGACTTCTTGCTAGAAGAACGATATCCTCACCATAAAAGAGAAGAGTAATGACCATACTAGCAAGCTTGGGGCCATCACATTGTCCAGTATAATGATGGTAAACATTTTTATATCAACTCAATATGAGAGATGTATCTATAAAATAAAACATCAAATAAAAATAATAATAATAATAATAATAATAATAAAAACATAATATCTACTCAATAAAAATGAAAATGAAAATAATAAATCTATTCAATTCAAATTGTAATTTTGTTTTTATTAATAAAATTATAAACAGTTTTTTCAAAGAATAAACTATAATATGCATATCACATTAAAATTAAATTTAGTAATCATTTGATTCATATTTCATAACCATCATAATTTTAGAACATATAAAAAACTTAATTAAATTAATAAATAAAATAATTTAAAAATTACATTAATCAATAAAATAGTGAACCTTTTTTTCCAATCCAATTAATTCAGAAATATTTACCTCTTAAACTATTTAATTTTAAATAAATTAAAATTAAAATTAAATATACATTAATTATAAAAAAAAACACCTAAAATTCAATCATGTTTTCGTGACCTACTCATATTAACCAATCAAATAAAACTAATTTAAAAGTATAAATAATTAAATTATTTTCACTTATAATTTAATTAAAGATGTGATGATCACTAAAATTTGGGTCTAATTTTGGCATTTAAAGAATTTTGTAAAAATAACTATAACGAACCTGGAAAACCTACGTCATCTGATTTGTTGCTTTGCCCTACCTTTAATGCGGATGGTAGACGTCTCCGTCGATCTATAGTAAAATGCTTTTATCGTTAACTTTACATTATTGTTTTTGTTGATTTATACTGCAAGTGCTCTAATTAAATATGTACATTTATTCCTAGTCATTTATACTGCAAGTGCTCTAATTAAATATGTACATTTATTGGATATAAGATTTATTTATTTATTTTTATTCCGACCGGCGTTATACTCTGCTGCTAATAATGGTATTGATATAAATTAATATAATATTGATTTAATTTAAATTTTTGTATTTTAAAAGTTTTAAAAATGTTTTTTCCAATTATTATAATTTCTTAATTTATAGAATAAGAAGGAATGATATTATCTTTATATTTGAAATTAAAATTTAATATAATTATATAGGAAAAAATATTAAATCTTCATATTTTTAAATATTATAAAAATAATATATTTGTCTATTCAATATTTTTTAAGTTAAAGTTTTATTTATTTATCAAAAAAATATATCAGTAGTAAAACGCAGGTAGTCTCACTTTGATCAGGTTTGTTGACTATCGCGATCAACATATGATAAAGAAACAAAAGAACAACTAGAGACACAATCCACAATTTAGGAGGCCAAAAGCACCAGAAAACATATAAAACAAGTAAAATACATGGAACCATCCTTAGTCATCAGATGTAATAGGAAGAGGATTGTCCAGAGCAGTCCCTAGAGGCGGAAGAGGAGGAGGACAGAAGGAACACTGTACATGCTCTTCGAAGTAAGTCATCCATGACTCCAGTTTCTTCACCTTCTCATATAACATATTCTGACCACCCCATACAACACGACCCGCTCTCGTACATGACATTGAAAGTAATGCATCTTGTTTAGCATAGCAATGAGCTTTGCATGTTCTTCTTGGCAAGCCTCTCTGAAGTTTCCAGGCTGTCCAATACAAATTGGATCAGATCCCGACAATTATCCAAACAACAGTGTCGCTCCTTAGTTTCCCCATGTCCCTGTCGTCGTGCCTTCCCTCATCTACCCATGCCACCTCCACGTGTCACACCACCCCTCTTTGGTGTCCGTGTGGTTCTCCCCCCACGACCAGCCAACAAGCTGCCATAACCACCACGAGCCCCTGAAGCTGCCTGACCCAAATTGCTTGCGGTTCGACCACTGTGACCAAAACTTAGAGGCTCCTCTACCGCCATTGTCACCTGCAAGTGTGAACCTTGTCCCCCTTGGTTGGCCGACATTCATTTAAATGGGGGAAGAGAATGAGCATTGCGTGAAACAGGGAGCATTGTATCAAAACCAACGGTGCCAATTAAATGCGTAGCAAGCCAACAATTATCAAAGCACACCAGTAAGATGACTGCAAAGAAACTCCCCAAACACACAAGAGAATCACTTACTAGCTTGACCAAGGGAGCTACAAAAAATAGAGATACTAGCCCAACAGAAAAACAGTTAACCATCAACTCACAAACCCTGACCGCTCGCAAAAAGATCACTCACTGAAAAACCTAAGGACAAGCACCCTTTCGCCATGGAAATCTCTCAAGAATGCAGAGCCCCAAAGGAGAATCGCTTAGTAGGATAGACCTATTTCCTTATAGACACAGAAGAAATCAAAGAGCGGAGTTACCAACCACCCATAACAGGGCTTGCAGGTTAGCCCAATAACCAAATATAGATCCCTGATATCACTTAGGAAAGCTCGAAACCGCACATGAAAAAAAAAAGTCATCCAATTCTGCGACTCTAATGCTGAGGAAGGGGTGTCAACTGCGGAAGCACCATTACTACCAGACAGGGCACCAACGGAGGAGTTCAAGAATGGCAGAAGAGCTCAACCTATGCCCATCAGACTGCCACAAAAACCCAGCTGCATGTCAGACCATAAGAGTGCCACCCTCCATATACCAACGACGTTCACCCATTCCCGCTCCCAACGAGGATGATGGGAATTCCACACACATAACATTTACTCCTCTCGTACTTAGAACACTGTGAGAGGATAGGGAGGTCGACCCCCACACCAACGACCAAGTGTTTAACGTCATCGACCACACATTGGGATATCTTCCATGTTTATCACCCCCATCGAGGATGCCTCTTTCGAGGCCACGATCCTGCTGAATTCCACGAGGTGGGCATCTTGTGAAGTAGAAGGCCAATCCTTGATAATTTCCTGACCCTGGTGATCACTGCCCTAATTAGCTAGTTTGCCAGCTGCCTTATTACCTTCTCGGTCCACATGCTTCGTGATTACATACTCAAAGGAGGAAGGCTAGGAGTGGATATGTTCACCTATAAGCTAAAGTAACTTGGTTTTGATTACTCTGTTCGGGGGGACCCATTGATTAACTTTTGTAGCATAGAGATTGCAATTTGAGAATCTGCCATGACCTGTAGTTTTTCCAATCCCATTTCAGCTGTAATTTCTAACCCTTTCTCTAGCGCCAGGAATTCAACCACATTGTTGGTAGAACTACCGCATGAGGATGGAAAAAACTTCACTGCTTGCCCTTTGTCATTACGAATTACACCCCCTAGACCAGTTGGTCTTGGGTTTCCTTTAGAAGTGCCATCAAAGTTGAGTTAAAAAAACCCTGATGGGGGATAGAGGAAGGTATCTAGTGAGCTACCCCTCATAGATGGTGGGCCAGCGGGTCCTAAAGCAAGAGAATATGGGCTAAGATCTAATGCCTTCAGGATGTCGATTTCCCTACCCTCAGCCTTCTAATCGTCCTCCGACCATCTACAGATAGATATTGATTCCTTAATGTTACACTTTATTATGTTCGACAATTGATCGGTCTGGATGGTTTCCAAGTGAAATATTGTCTTGTTTCTTACTTTCCAAAGATTCCAGAGGACAAAGACTTGTGATATACACCACACTCTATTTACTATGGGGTTCTTGAAGAGCATCCAACGCCACAACTCCAGTGATTCTCTCATATTATTTACCGAACGGTCCACAACCCCAAATAGTGTGGCAATTCAATCCCAAATATCCTTTTCTTTTGAACAAAAATTAAGTAAATGGTCTATTGTTTCCTCCTCCTTGTAGCAAGGAGGACATTGGGAAGGGCCACAAAAGCCTTTTTTCTTTATTTTGTCCCATGTAAGAAATTTGTCATGCCTAATTAACTAGAGGAAGAATGAAACCTTTGGCTAGAGCTTGGAATACCAAATTCTTTTCCATAAAGGATCAAGATCTAGGTCCGTAGAGGAAGAAATAATCGAATAGGCTTCTTTGAGAGAGAACATACCTTTCAGAAGATGGCCCCATCGAAGATTGTTAGGTTCGCCATTGTTTAAAATAGGGCATTGTCATAGGATAAGGACTAGAGCTTCCCAATCCATAGGTGGATCATGGGTTGTCCAGTGTGTTGGGGATTTCCACTCTCTCCACTTCGACACCTTGTTAGTTTCTTGCCAGAAATCCTTAACCCTCTCAGCTCCTAGATGAGTGGTGAATTCATGGATATCTCGAAAGTACTCTTCCTAGTTTAGCCTAGGGTGTTGCATCCAGGCCTCCTCCCAAAATTTGGCTTTACATCCATTCCAAACTTCCCAGAAACCATGATCCTATATGATATCCTATTTCGCTTTCACTTGATTCCAAATAGATGAGCGATTGAGTAAGTTGTGATGATAATTCAGAGGATCCTGATAGCCAATTGAGCCATATTTAAATGACCAAAGGATCTTCCATATCTCCTACCCACCCTGCAACTAATGCCACCACACTTTTCCACTAAGAGCATGTGACAAGAGCTCTGGGTTTTTTAGCCCAAGGCGTCCATGGATCTTAGGTTTACATAATTTATCGTAGGCCACCAAAGCTCATTTTTACCCGATTTGAGTCCCTGGCCAAATAAATCTTTGAAATTTGGATGTTATATCCTTATAGATGTTGCGAGGGGCTAGAAGGGCTGAGAGTTGATAAATCGGGATTGCTTGAAGGACTGTTTTTAAAAGGACAAGTCGGCCAACAAAATTCAAGACCCTAAAGGTATAGCTAGAGAGCTTTCGGTCGATATGGGTCAACAAGTCTTTCCAATAAGTTATTTTTAAGGAATTAGATATGAATGATACTCCCAGATAAGAGCTTTGGAGTGAAGCAATTCTAAAGGCAAGGGTCCGGGCCAGATGACTTTTCACCCTTGGATGGGTATTGAAAAAGAAGATATCATATTTGTCCCCATTGATAAGTGCACCTAAGGCCTGCTTAAACTCCCTAAAGATAGAATCAAATTTCATAGCTTCTTTTAAAGTTAGTTTTCCATATAACATATTGTCGTCGACAAAAGCCAATCTTATGCCCTAGAGATGGAGAGATTCTGATGCAACTTTGATGAGACGACTTAGACCCTCTGCTGCTATAATAAAGATAAAGGGGGATATTGGATCCCCTTGTCTCAGATCCATGGAACCCTAAAAGGTGCGGGAAAACACACCATTAGCTAGGATAT
>APFE030229790.1:7015-25694 GCA_000404065.3 Pinus taeda
GTCCATAGGAATCTTTCTTCATTTTGCGATCATGGGTCTACTACTTATGCTACTCAAGGTTCTGAGATAAATTCAAATATGCTTCTTCCTTAAATACATCATAGATGAAGCCTGCTTCACATATATCTAATAATAATGTGTTTGTCAATGGAAACTAGGATCTCATCATAGACTTCTTTCTCTGAGAGAATATTTCTTATCATAGTTTGAATCATATCACGGAAGCATCATAAACTGTTACATCTCAGTCATCTATAATGGTCCTTGCATGAAGGACCTATCACCCTTATGTTGTATTCCATCTACTCCCTTTGAATAGAAGCCTCTTCAATCAACCACTGAGACTACAATCCTTCCTTTGAGATCTTCAGCTTTTGTCCATCTCATAATACATGAGATGGCTCTTCATCATCCTCAATATTTGGTATAAAGGGCTTAATCCTTACATTCATAAGATGTACATGTGTTAGTGTACCTGGTAATGAAGTAGGACTATCATCCTTCTCTAGATGTAAGAGCGACTCCTACATTGTCCTGCTCCAGCTCCCTCTGAGGTTTCTTGCACTAGCTCCCTCTAGGAGCTTGCTCTTTCCTACACTACTATGCATCTTGCTGATCCTCAAGATGGATCACATCCTTATCTAAGAAGTTAGTGAAACAAATAAAATACTCATGCAGGAAGAATCGCCAATAAATTCCCAAGAATAGTAACACAAAAAAATGATGTAATACTTGAAAGTACTTATCTTAGACGTATATTGGAGGAGGATCACAACTCCCTATGAGTGTTAACTCTTCTTATCTTTATTGAGGTTTGAACGTAGTTGTTAGCTCCCTCTTGTTTCGTCCTCCATGAGTCATCATTGTCTATCAACCATATGTCATCGGTAGAAGAAATGCATCTTCTTAAGCACCACATGTATTCTTTATCTTCTTTCATCAGTAGCCAAGACCAACCATCAATGTATATGATGACCATATGATTTGTAATATACCCTACTCTTAAGGTTTCTTTGAATTTTTCAAGTACTTGAATAATTGAATGGGATTTCACTGTTCATATCATATAATGAATGATTATGAATCATACCAAGCCTTTTTCATATTAAGGCCACTCCTAGGGTTTCTCCCAAACCCTAGCTTGTACTTGAAAAAAGGGTTTCCCTAGGGTTTCCTTAAAACCATAGCTCCCTTTAGGTATTTGTTATCTTCATCCCTTTAACTATGCTTGATCCATCGTAGGTGTCTTCATGGGGGTGATCTTTCATTGACTTTTCTTCACCCCAACTATAATTCCATGTTAATTTTTCTTAGAGTTGGATTGTTTTTTGTTATAGATAATTTCATTTATAAACTTTTCATCATTTACATATTGCATTCACCTCATAACATCATTAGTAATTATGTGGAAATAAGAATAACTAATAGTGCAGTAGAACAATAGCGAACAACAAAAGAAAAGCATACACAATAGAGACACAATGATCTTGGTCAATGACCAGGGAAAAACCCCACAAGGGGGGGAACCCAACTATATTCTTCTTCTTATATATTCATCAATTGTTTTATTAATATATAAAGTAGATTCATGATGAGATACATCATTCATATCAGGCCTTCAAGGCCAATCCAAATCAGTTCACAACTTTGTTTGTGAACGTAATGATATAGAGAGTTGCTGCCATATCATTGTTGAATGAATCATACATCAGAGATACATTGCCTATTTATGCCATACACTATTTCTGCCATGAAGGCCATTATACTCACATAAGAGCAAATAACTATATCATGCATTATAGGAGCAAGATCACCAGGGTCACTATTATACCAAGACATTGATACACCAAGGTTCTTTTCCATGTAGATTTTTGTTACATACTATCATCAAAGGAATATATCAAAGATACTATTAAAGGCATACAATCACTATTATTCATTATCATATACTTGACATATAAAACATTCAAATTATCACTACTATACAAAAGGTCATAGTAATGTCAAGACAATTGTTGCTTTATGCAACAAGGTTACTGTGATATTCATGTTGTCATCAAGACTACAATAGACATATCATTATTCAAGATTGATGTAGGCATTCCATTATCCAAGACTTTTGTAGAAAAGAATATTCAAGACTATTGTAGACATATCATTATCCAAGATTGTTGTAGACATATCATTATCCAAGACTGTTGTAGACATATCAATATTCGAGATTGTTGTAGACATATCATTATCCAAGACTGTCGTAGACATATCAATATTCGAGATTGTTGTAGACATATCATTATCATTGAGAGTCACTTACAAAGAAGTATGAAAGCCAAAATTCTACCCATAGAGAGTATAGAGAGCCACAAGGAAATATCGTACCATAGAACAATAACATGCTATAGAAAAATAGTGTACAACATAAGTAAGCGAGCAACAAGGGAATAACATGTCATAGAGATAATGAAGTTCTATTGTGATTGCGACCATCCATATATGAGCCATAGGAATTTGTGTACACTGTGGAATACAAGCGAGCCTCTTTAGAATTATGCCCACAAACCAGTATATTTTGATGAGATAAAGCCATGATACAATCATAGATATGAGCCATAGGTATGACTACTGTAGAGATATTTGATCCACAAATTGTTTGATTCGAACCACTGTAAATAATATATGTGCCTCAAAAAAAAAATTGGGTCATCGTGAATGAATGCAAGCCACCAAACAATACATACGAGCTATTGTGAAAGGTAAGCAAGCCAATTCATGAAATGTGAAATCCATAGAGAAATGTATAGATGATAGTTTTGAACCAAGGAAATAATATGATCCACCAAATGCATAATGTGAGGCACATAGATATAGAGCGAACACCATATAGTGTAAGCTATAGAGAAATAGAGGAAGAGCCATATGATCTGTCTTGCAAGCTTCTGCCATGCGATCCAAAAACTAGAAATGAGATTTTGAACTTCTAAGATACATACACATTATTTCTTTGTTGATAATCGAACTGTCTTGATAACCCTTATGAATTTGTTGACCATAACCTATACAATGTTGCAAACCAAACGAAGTTGTAGGAGAGAAATCCACAAGCCACGCAAACAAATCCAAATTTCTCCTCAATATCATCTGAATTCTTCATCCCAAAAATGACTAACTCGATTGGTTATTTATAGTAATTTTCATATGTGAAAGGTCATGTCCCTTGGATGAGCCGACTTGACCTAATTGAATATTCAAATTATATTTTCCCTCCTTGAATTGTAGTTGACCCATAATATTGGAGAGAGATACCTTAAATTTGAATTTGCTAATGATATAATTTTCTTTGACCATTAATAATAATAATTCCTTTGACCAATTTGGTTTTCCCTTATGGGGAAGAAGGGTTTCCAAAGGGAAACTCATCCCGAAGTTGCCTAGTTTTAACAGATTTAACTCTCCATGCAACCAACTCAAATTGACCTTCGTTCGTTCATTATCTTACTTGCATCGCAACACTTCGCCAATCAACTAGTCAATTTTCCCATCACAAGGCTTCGTTCCTCCACATATATCGTTGGATCATCCCGTCACACAATGCCATCACACAACCTTGATAGGGCAAGTACCCTTGTTGGTTGGGTGGGTGGCTCCATCTCGATTGGGAGGACACCCATATCCCACAACTTACGTTTTCTATGCCGCCTTCGTGTGACTTGATGGGTGTGTGCCCTTCATTCCATATGTTGCCATCACAACTCCACATGACTTGGATGTGCACGTCCCAAGTCAGTTGGGCCCCTTCATGTGCTCGACCATGTTGTCTTTCAGTTTTATGCGTCTCTTGAGCAAGTCATCTCTCAAAGTCAACTTAAGCGTGCACTTCGTGCACGCTTAATCCCAAGGACCTGACATCATCCCCCACTCTACATCAATTTTCGTCCTCAAAAACAACACCCTTGCAAAACTTCTTCACCATGCCTTTGCTTCAACTTCATGGAAGAACCATCCATATCCCCATTATCCACACAAGTCTCTCTTGCCTCATTTCCCAAGTTCATACTTCATGAACTCTTCAACTTCTTCATGAACCTCCATACAGGCCCATGCATTCCCTTGTTTTTGTATCCAAAAACAAGAATTCATGTACAAAGATCTCTTAAACTCCCATGTACATCAATCACAATGTGTCGTAAGTATCCACAATGCCTCACGCCCTTACGAAAGGCCACTCCTTCCATTTCTTGGTTGCAATGTATCAAGTCATAACTACCACCATGTCAATCATTTCATCCCCATGTATTGTGAACTTTGTTGCCATACTCCAACTCAAATATGACATGTATCCATGCATTTACACACCCCATGAATTGAAATAGTTGGGTAGCCAATCCAATTGTCACGTCCAAGCCATGAGAATACACCTCCTCACATCAAGATCAATTGTTGTATTCTTGAAATTGTTTGTGTGTGTGAAGGGTGTGATGCCACAAATTTGTTGTTGTAAGAACAAAGTTCACTTTTGATTTGGAAGTGTGAGCATTAAGAAACTAATTTAAGGATCACACTTGACGTTGTCCAACTAAATAGTTCTCTGAAGTTTAAAATCCAGAGATTTACATTTATCTAACGACACTGCAAGAATGGTTACAACCAAAGGAAAGAGTATCTTAAAAGGTTTGAGTCTTTGCAACATTTTCTTAAATTCATTAAAGTTACATTTTGTTCTTACGTAACTCAATATGTAGGTGCAATTATTTTGTTAGAGTTAGTTACTCTAACAAATGATAGATGAAGTAAAGGTATCTAAGACAAAAATTGAAGAAAGATAGTGAAAAGATATTTAGTATGTGAACAATTACAAAGGAGGAAGATGATATTACTCTCAGTGTTATTATCTCTTGATGGTATTTTTTAGTGTTGCAATGTTTTGTGATGTAAAATAATTTCTTATTTTACTTAGAAGTGTTGTAACTAGAAGTAGTTCTAGCTATGTTTTGCTCCATGAATTATTTGTTGAATGTTGCATTGTGAGTCCACTTTAGTGTATGCATAGAGAATGTAAGATTGAGATGAATACATCATATATCCACATTACTTTCCTAGCTAGATGACAAGTATAATGGACGACACCCATCTATCTTAGTGGATGGAAGTAGGTTCATAAGATTGTCGGTGACTTAGTTTTTAGGGTCATATTGATGTTAGGCCTTGGAGTACAATAATTTCCTAGTTAATTTGAGGTATTAGTGGCATAATTCGTTTCCAACCGGTACGTGATGACAATTTTTCAAGTGAAGGGAGGAGCATGGGCACTTTTTGAGATGGAAGCAAGTTGCATTGTTCTTGATAGAGGAAAACGAGTGTTAATTGCAGGTTGAATTTGTGGAATGAATTGAATAATTTGCAACAAAGAAGACAGAGAGGTCTTAGATACAACAAAGGAGTTCTTTGGTGTTTAATCCAAGGAAAGTAAGTGATATTTCCTACGGAAGTGTTATGGTAGCAAAGGATATTGGTTATGACAACAACAAAGATTGAATGATGGTGGACTAAAAATGGTAGAATTGTGTGAGTATATGGAATATAATAGACTCGAGACCATATTTTATTGTGAATGACACATTGTAGTAATAGGAATTCTATATGTCATGTTGTGATTTGACATATTATTCCTTGAGGATTTGAGTTTGTTCCTAGTATATCCACAAGATGGAGTGTGTTAATGTACCCATATTTATGTAAAATGAAAAGGGTATATCATTGTAAGACCTAGAGAGTCATGCATACCCCTTTGTTATGTGTTCCCTGATGTTGGGTCCCTATAATACTAGTGATTACCCCATTACTATTGTAGTTATACCCCTTATTAATATTGTTGTGCCCCTATTGTCCCCATATTGTTATTGTTGTGCCCATAGAATCCTTCTATTATTATTTTTGTGGCTTTATATTATTATTGTTAGGTCGGCTGGGTTATATTGTGACTCCTTAGACTCCTATATATAGAAAGGAGGTTTTGTCATTTGAATCATCCAAGAATTGTTCATTTATGTAATGTAAAGGAGGTTTCCCCCTCGAAGAGGCTAAATTCTAAGGCGTTGATCTATCTTTTCTATATTTCTTGAAGCTAGTTTCATAAAAAACACATCTACGGCTGAATATTTTATCTTTGGAAAAAACTTGATTTCTAGGTGTTGCTTGGGTTAATCACTGATATGATTCATCAATCTCCTAATATTACGTACACTTTTCATATCGAACACCTCAACGAAGACCCATTTAACAAATTTGGTTCCAATCTAATAGGTTTTATTAACTCATACTAGGGCATATTTATTAACATAGTTACATTCATAGCTTAGAATTGTCAACCTTGAAATATCATGGGGGGTTCCATGATAGCTAGATCAAGGGAGGTATCATCTCCTTTTTGGGAACAAAATATCTCTATTCTACATACATTGATTTAAATATTAACATGTAGATATAATATATATTGGTTATGCTATATGTATATCTTTGTATTGGAGATTGGGGAAATTATTCTCTTTTAAAAAATTTGATTTCATTATATAAGCCATATCAGGATGTGGATTAATATTAGAGATTGTTGCAACTCTCAACTTCATCCAAAGGAGCTCATCACCTACAACAATAATATCTAGGTGATTTCCATTTTTCCTCTTTCCCTTTCATTGTTAGGTTTTCTAGATAACTAAGGTATTGAATGGTAAATTAGCCCTAATTAATTAGAATTTTATTCTTTTCATTTGATATTTTTATAGTAAAACCTAATACGAAACCTAATATAATTATCCTAGTCACTACAAATATAGGTTATCATTAATAATTTCTTCACATGAAACTAATTAATCTAGTGGGTTTCCCTATCATTTTCATCCTCTTTTATCTTACCCTACAGTTTCACAATTTATCCTTAAAACCAAGTGGTAATTCCCATTCCACTCTTACCCTTTTATTCATGCCTTCGGTATGATTGGGTGGTCAATACCCTTGTTCTTCATATGGTATCATGAATATTATAATGACCCCACTTTGAAGTTCCGATCAATGTTACCCTTGTTTATGAACGTGGCTTCCGTGTAATATCCATTACTGCTTGATCTTTGAATACTTGAAGAGTACAATTATTAGTAGTTAGAGTGCTTCTCAATCACTTGGTTTCCGCAAGGGGGGATTTAGGATATTTAAAAACATTGGTGTTAGTTATGATCAACAAGGTATACGGTGCCTCTAGGTAAAGTTTGTTTCTCTAATGTGCATCATAATTATCTAATACGGTAGTCATAGTTACATTCTATACAAAACGAAACCTGAAAATTCATTTTCTCCTTAGTACTAATGACTATATTGAGCTATGACTCAACACCCAATTAGTCCATGAGGTATATTTAAAGATAATTGAGTTTCATTTATTGATGATTGATTGTGATGAGATCATATGTAAATTAATTTCCTTTTTCATTAATATATTTCATAAAGTGGTCATGTTGGCTAGGGCCATGCACTAATTCCTCTTTGATGGTTTTTACCACATAATACATTAGCATAGAGATCTTTGATTTATTATTATTATTATTATTGTGATTTCCTTAAGTGTCTTGACCTATATTGAAATACAATGTTTATTAAAATCGTATTAGAGTGCTTATGAAGGACCACTCCCATTTTCTATGAAGATATTGAACGTATCTTGATTCATGCTTCAAAAAGATTTCGTCTTCTACTATTTTGAGCATTTTTGGGCCAAAAAATATATTTTAGTGGGTTTAGAGATTGTTTATCCATTGGAAACCCTTTTTCGTTTTAGCGAATAATGTTTCATATTTCCCAGTGCACAACCATTTGTATCAAATTTTGGGGTGTATAGTTTCATTCTATTTTTTCTTAAATCTCTTTCATTCTATTTTAATATATCATTTTATTTTTTCCTATCTTTTATTCCCATCTTACTCATTTTCAATATTGTATATTCTCTTTTCCCTATACCATGTGTGATCTTGAAAAATAAGAAATTGAGAAAAACATTTTTCCTTTATGCATATGCTCTTAGCCCATACCTTATACAATATTGAAAAATTATAAACAAAGATAAAGTTGAATTTTTCAGATAGACTAACAAAGATCTAACCCCAACCTCATAAAGTTTTGATTTGTTTTTTAATAATTTATAGATGATATTTTATTTTTTTTGTGGTTGTGTTGAAGTTTTTTCTAATATAAAACAAGGTTTTTATGGGTAGGAAAGTGCTTCAAGGAAATATTAATAAAATAATGAACCCCTTACTCCTTTCTAATATTTATTATGTATTTTATAGAGTATAATGTGGTTGAAAATATCTTTAATGTTCTTTATTGAAACTAAATTTTATCATCTAATTTTAAGTAATAAAGTAACTTGAATGTAAAAGTGATTCTCACTTATTTTATAAAAGTGGTCACCTTATAAAATTAACTTATTTTTAAAAGTGAATTTATAAATGAATTTAAAAGAGTAGGGCAATTTTTTAACGTTAAAACTCAACAAGTTGATTGTGCACCTATAATCTCATTTATCAACCTCCAATGACCCCATGACACCTTTTTTCCTTTTATTACTTTCTTTTCAAGGTAATGGCTTTTAAATTTTGATTATATTCTTACTACCATTTTTGAAAATTCCCATATTTTAACATCTTTTTAGAATTTACTTTTTTGAAGCTACATTAATTGCATATTGTAATATGGCTAGTCAATGGATCTCCTACTTACTAGTTCAAACTACTTCTCATGGAAATATTGTATGGAAGATATAATATGAAGAAAGAGAGTTTATTGGTTTACTTTGGGAATATATATTGCCCCGCTTAATGCATTAACAAAATCGAAATGGGATAGTAAAAATGATGAAGCATGTGGATTAATTGGAATTTCCATACCTAGTGTTGTTTAGTTTCACCTTCAAGGAAGTGAGACCCCATATATAGCACAGGAAAAGATAAAAACTATGTTTTAAACACAACGTGATTTGATCCACCATATCTAAGTCCAATTGATTGATTTAAATCCTAGAGCATTATCTTGCATTGAATATTTTCTATCTATGTTAAAATCACATATATACCTTTATTTATATCAAGAAATATGACCATCTTATATATTACACTGTCTCTAAACTTGGTGTGATCTATTATTTTTTCGTATCTTCTTTTCACTCCACCAAACATGCCATTATTATTCAAGGGTATACTTACAAAATAACCCTTTTTTATTTTTGTCTTTATTATTTGATTAAAAAAATAGATAAACTCTCTCATCTTACAGTAATCAATGTTTCATGCACATATCAAAAATCTAAAGTAGTAGCATAGTATTAGGATCAATGAAAGAATTCAAAGAAGATAAATCCTTACAATGAGAAACAAAACAAATGGTCCCAAACTCTTTGAGCCATATATTATTTCCATTGGTGAGAAATGAACTAAATAAAAATGAAAGGACTAGGAGACATTGTAATTTTTATGGGAAGTATGGCCATTTAAAATCTAAATTTTCCAAGAATGTGGGATCTTTAGAAGTAGAGATAAAGAAGCACAATATCAATCTTGATTCTTATTTTTTAAAATATTCTTCTAATGGCCATGCACTATGTGCTTCTTTCTTTTCTTTGATATGAACGTTAGTACTTCTTATTCCAAAGAGTGGATTATCAAACCATGATAATCTTAACATAGGGAGAAGGATAATTTTTTCTTTTTTCTTAATGAATTTAACACTGAATAAATATTTTTTTGTGGTGATAGATAAGTTAGTATTGTAGATTCTAGAATAATGTAGCTAGATGTTGGCCATTTAATGATGTATTATGTGTTCCAAGTGTCCCTTCCAACATTATATCAATGTATCAAATCACTCATTCAAGTGAATGTGAAACAATATAATTTCACCTTACTAAGTTGTAATGGAGGATTTAAATGATCATAATCATCGTATAGCAACATGAATTGTTAATGACATTACTATATAATTGTTCATATCAATAATTTGAGAAAACTTTGAAATGAACAATTTTGTCATTTGGTATATCTCTCATTGCAACAACTATGTAGTAAAAATATGGTGACTGGGATTCCTCTAATCTCTTTTTGGGATGGTCTTTATTCATACCATGCTCTTGGTAAACATCATTAGTGTTGGAAACAAACTAAAACACTAGGTTGTGTGTGACTATGAACATTGATCTACTAACATTGAAGTTCCCAATATCCTTATATAGGATAAGGTTTCACCTAAGACATTAGTAGACAGTTATGATAACCAATCTAAATAAATAAAGGAAATAGAATTATATAAGCTAACATTTGTCACCTAAATCATTATGCACCTAAAATAGAAAATTTAGAGGGGTAACGACTATACCATATGTTCTATTGTAATTCATAAGGTAATCACATACAATATCTTCTTATAAATCCATCATATAATGGGGGTTAAAATATCATATCATCGACCTCAATATAACTATATGAAACTTTGAATCCAAGTTAACCCATTACTTTCCATTTGCATCTATACAATTTTGAAATAGTAATATTTAATTCTAATTGGTTACAAGCTTCATAGACAAAATATATTGGGCACATAGAAGTATATGTGTAGAGCTCTAATTCCACTATAAAGTGTAAGTTTTAACCCTGGACAATTAATCTGTTGCAAACAAATTCTTAATTAAAACAAAAATATGCAATGGAAAAACACACACATTAACACATATCTTTTATCCTAGAAATCCAAAAACAACAAAACAAACAATTTTTTCAAGATATATATATCTATATCTAATATATATATTATATATAATATATATATATTATTGTACAGTATTACAAATACAAATAAATCCCATGGAATCCATGAACTTACATTTACCTTGGATTCCATTACAAGCACATTTCCTTGACTGGAACAAAAAAAACCATGGGAAAAATCATGCACCACAAAACTACTTTTAGCAAAAACCACATGTCAAACATTGCCAAAAAAGGATGAAAAAAATTTCCTGAAAGAAAATTTCAATGGGTGTTGCCCTTGAACCTCCATGTAGGGGGGACTTCTGCCCCTTTGTAAACCCCCCAAATAGGGGTGATACTTCTCCCTTGTGAAGCACCCACTGCACCCAACACAACATTTAGTGCATGGAGTTAATCATGTAAAGAATATAATACAAACCCAATATTCTCCCACTTGTTGTTTTATTTGCACATAGATATTCACAAGATTACATGGTCAACAATATGGGGAAATAATTCCCATTGTTTCTCTACATCAAGAGAATTTCTCAGTGCTCATATATTTTGTTAATGTATCTACAACATTATTCAAAGTGTCCAAATTTTTAGTAGCACCTTATTATGTTCAAGCATATCTCTCACGAAGTGATACTAAACATTAATATGCTTTGTGTTTGAATGATAAGATCGGTTCTTTTCTAGAAATATTGCGCTTTGATTATCACATTATATCCTTATAGATTTCTATACCAACCTAATACTTGAATGCAACCTCTGTAACCATACTCCTTCCTTTCTTGCATGAGTGGATGCCATGTATTTAACTTTTGTAGTTGAGAGTGCCACTATGGATTTTATTTTTCTCATCGAGCTGATTGATCCTCCAAATAGGTTAAACACACCCAATTGTATATCTTTTGTGATCTATATATCCAATCTATTATGCATTAGAAAACTCATGTATGTCTAATACTTTTTTGAATCCTTGTTTTCCTTGGTTTCACAATCCATTTCTAGTCTCATGTAAATACCTAAAAGCTCTCTTCACTATTTTCTAATGCTCCCTCCCTAGTTTTGACATATACTTACTTAATACTCCCAGTACATGCGCAATGTATGGTCTAGTGTTATGAAATCATCTCACAAAACAGAAGAACAAATAGATCAATGATTTCAAGATAAGCCTCTTCAAGGGGGCAACCTCCTTTACATTACACAAATGGAAAATTCTTGGATGATACAAATGAAAAGACCTAATTTCTATATATAGGAGTCTAAGGGGTCATAATATAATCAGAGTTGACATAAAAATAATATTGTAAGGGCACAACAATAACAATAGTGGGCTTCTATGGGGCACAATAATAACAATATGGGGACAAAATGGGGAAAACAATATAATAAGGGGGTTGCGCTAATAACGTTAAGGGTCTACACTAGTAGTATAGGGACCTAACATGCCCCTCTCCTCCAAAAAAGTGTTTTCCTCAATGCTTGAGTAGTTTTGGATGCTTCTTTATAAAATTATCATCCTCCCATGTGGAATATTCAACAAGTAGGTTCCTCCACTTGATGAGATACTCTGAAATCGATCAATTCGGTAGCTGGTGAGTTCTTGATTCCATGACTGCTTCAGGTTCCAATATGAATTTTCCTTCCTCGTCAAGTCCTAACAATATTGTTTGAACTCAGATATTGTCACCTATAACCTTCTTTAAGCATGAAACATGGAAAAATGGGTGCACTTAGGAAGATGCAGGAAGCTCCAATTTGTATGCTATAGTACCAATCTTTTGCAACACCTTGTAAGGACCATAGTAATTTGGTGATAATTTATTATCTTTCTTATCTTTCTTGAGGCACATTTGTTTGTATGGTTGTATCCATAAAAATACCAAGTCTCCTACATCAAAACTTCTTTCATTGCGATGTTGATATGCCTGTTGTTTCATTTGATTTTGTGCCAAAGTGAGGTTATCCTTTAAGAGTTGGAGAACTTGTTGTTGATGCTTGATGTGATCTTCCATTACTTGAACCTTCGAATTTTCTCTTAAACATGATGTGATGGATGATGTATGATATCCATAAAATGCCAAAAATGGGGTAATTTTTACTGAAGCATTATACCACCATTCAACCAGAGGTAACCACTTGACCCATTGTGTTTTTTTATGAGATACAAAGCAATGAAGGTATCATTGCAAAAATAAATCACTATATTCGTTTTTCCATCTATCTTGAGAGTTTGAGGAGTGGTAATTCCTACCAACACACTACAACATATAGTTGGATTCATTTCTTCTTTCTCTGGGGTTGGTTCCTGGTGTATATCCTCTTCTTTTGATGTTTCTTGATCCTTTTCTTCGTCCTCTTCACTATCTATGTAAATTAATTTCTTCTTAGCACACTTATGACCTTAATTGTAATTTCTATCACAACTCTAACAAAGCCCTTTTTCTCTTTTTTTCTTCCAATTGTTGTGGTGTCAACCTTGTAGGGTGTGGAAGGCTAGGAGAAACAACACTTCCATATTTATAGTTGTGAGAGGTAGGATTCCTTGTTACCATAATTTTTCTTTCAATTTTTCTTGCCAACTTGAATGCCTTCTCTGATGAATCAGGTTCCCAAAGGTGAGCATCATGTTATCCTTTAAAGTCCCTATGAAGAAATCAATCCTCTGCTTCTCTAGAATATCATTTACACTTATATTTAAGTTTTGGAAGTCCTTGATGTGCTCTGGCATTGAACCCTTTTTTTTAGATTTATCAATTGGATAAAGAAGGTGTTGTTCTTTGTATTCTCATAATGTGCTATCATTTCCTGCATGAAAATTGACTAGGTGACAAGTGGTTTACGAGAACAAATTCCTCTATACCATACAAAATGATTCAGTTCTAAATATAAATATGCAATAGTACCTTTTTTAACATTGTTATATCATGTAGATCAATATATTGCTCCATATGCAGTATCCAAGTTATTGGATCCTTATCATCAAACTTCCTCATATCTCTTTCTGTTGCTTTTAGGAGCTCAACCTTGAAATGATTGTAAGTATATAATTTCATATCTCCATGTTTTGAAATTTCGTCTTGTGGTATCCCTCTGAGTCCTATTTCTAACCCCACAAGTATTATCACGATTGGATTCTCCAAGAAAGAGTTATGCCCAATCTCCCATGATGACCTGATTATACTATTGTTTAGTAAAGCGATCTTGTACAAAGTTCCATGTGTCATTGTTTTGGCCTTCAACCCTAAAACTAATACCCAACAAACTAAATTCTATCCTATCTTTGTCAGTTTTTATGAAATTCAAATCCGATGCCCAGAGAGAAATTTATGATGATTTTCCCAAGGTCACCTGTTTGAGATGGAATTCAGAAACCTACAAAAACCCTAACATTTTTAGATCGTATCTTTGACAATATAGCACAAAATAGTCTGAAATTCGGTCATAAAGTTCATCATGATTTCGCCTCAAATGGATTGTTTTCTAGCTTCTGAAGCTTTGGAGAAGAAAAGTTATAGGGAAAATTCCATGATGACTTGTTTGAAGTAATGAACCCTAGAATCTAAAGCTCTGATACCAAATGTTATGAACCAGCTCACAAAATAGAAGAAGAGATAGATCAACGACTTTAAAATAAGCCTCTTCAAGGGGGAGATATCTTTTACATTACACAAATGAATAGTTCCTAGATGATACAAGTGATAAGACCTCATTTTTATACATAGGAGTCTAAGGGTTCACAATATAATTAGAGTTGACATAACAAAAATATTATAAGGGCACAACAATAACAATAATGGGCTTCTATGGGGCACAATAATAAAAATATGGGGACTAAATGGGCAGAACAATATAATAAAGGGGTTGCACTAATAACATTAAGGGTCTACACTAGTAGTATAGGGACCTAACATCTAGTACAAACCATTTCATACATCAAGCTTCCAGCCACATTGTCTTATCGAACACATGACATGCCCTCTTCCTTTTCTTACATCTTGGGACATTGATTTTCATATAACTTTACACCTACAAGAATAGGCACCTTTATTAATTTACATTTATACATATTAAACCTCTATAATATTGTCTCTACATACTTCCTTTGACTTAACTAGAGTTTCTTTATTTGTCAATGTCTTTTACTTTCTATATCCAAGATATAGTTTGTGCCACAAAGATCCTTCATGTCAAATTTAGAGGAAAACTAAGTTTTCACTTCCTAGATGATTTTCCTATCATCTTTAATTAGAAACATATCATTCACATACAATACCAAATAAATAACATGATCACCAACTAATTTGATATATATATATTATTATATAGATATATATATATATATATATATAGTGATATGATTTTCTCCTAGTATTTAAGTATCAAATTTTTTATACCACGTCCTCAGTGATTAATTTAACCCATACAAGAAAATTTTCATCTTGTATACTAGCTCTTTCTTTCATTTCATAGAAAATACTTTTTCCTCCTCCATGTAGATTTCTTCTTCCATATCCCTATTTAGGAATTATGTCTTCACATCCAACTATTCTACTTCAAAATCAAAGGAAAAAGTGAAAATAAAATAAATCTAATTGAAGTTACCTTCGTAATAGGAGAAAACATTCAATTCCCTCTACATGGGTATAACCCTTTGCTGCCAAATAAGATTTATATTTCTCCACTATGCCTTCTGCATTCAACTTCCTTTCAAAAATCCATTTGTTGACAATATACTCTTATCGATCTGTCAACTCCACTAGATCCCAAGGCTCATTCTTATCTAAGGCTTCCATTTCTCCAACCATGACCTCTTTCCATAGTTTTCCATCCTCTGAATCCACTGCCTCCATAACAATTATAGGATCATCATAACAAGAAAAGAAGTTTTGGAATATAAATTAAGTGGATTATACCTTTATAGATGCAGTCTTTCTTTAACCAATCTCCTCCAGGTTCGAGTATGTGGTTCTTCATTTTTTGATTCCTATTCTTCTGTAGAGTTTGATTCATCATCCTTCATTTCAAACTCTAACTTTTTTGGTTCTTTATCCCTTGGTAGGAGTTCCTATTTGACAACATCTTTGGCTTCTCTAAATAATACATCTCAACTATACAAAACCTTATTATTTTATGGGTTACACATCTTATGACCTTATAAGAAGAGCTTCGGCGTAAATCACATGACAAAGACATTTGTCAAACCTTTCAAAACATATTTATATCCAATAAAGATATACTTTTTAGCTTTCTTATCAAACTTACTCATATTCTCCTTTTGAAAATATACATAGCAATCATAGCCAAATACCCAAACATGTTTATGAGAAGGTTTCTTACGAATTCCTACCTCATGTGGAGTATTTTCATACGATGCTAATGAAGGTGATCCATTTATTATATAACACACAATTTCCATTTCCTCTACCCATTATTTCTATCCTTATTCAACATCGTTGAGCATGCTCCATTCTCTCTCTACTAGTGTCATGTTCATCCTTTTCGTAACTCCCTTTTGTTGAGGTGTGTATGGAATAGTATTTTATGTTACTATATCACTCTACTATTAGAATTATTTTAATTCATTTCAATAGAATTATCCATCATTATTTGTCCTCAACACCTTAATTTTATTCTATGTCTAATTTTTCACAAGATCCTTAAAATATTTGAACTTTTCAAAGAACTATATTTCTTCATGAGGAAATAAATCCATGTATTCCTTTATAAATCATCTCTAAATGAGACATAGTACATATATTCACCTAGTGATGGAACTAACACCATTCTAAACACATCATTGTCCACCAACATTAATATTCCCTTTGACCTCATAGAACTAGAGGAGAGTATTACTCAATTTTTCTTGCCATTTAAATAATGCTAAAAGAAATCAAAATCCCGAGAGAAATTAGACATAATTGTTACACTAAAATTTGTCACCATGGCTATTTGCAGTTAGTATGGCTCCATCAACAGTCATACTATCCTCCTTCGCAAGCCTCATACCTCTGCTTTCCATGTCAAACTTCAAAAAAGAGAGAAAGTCATTAAAAACATATTTATCTTTGGGTACGCAGATTCTCTCGTCCTTACCTGCGTGTACGCATCCCAACTTCACAGTACCTGTGTCCTTGCACACTCTGTATGTAAAGGGATGAGTGCATACTCCTGTAAAGGTCAAAAGGCGCGAGTTTCATCTTAAAAAAGTTACTTGTGGTCATTTCTAGAGCATTCTAGAAGCTTGTTTTGACTGTATTGAGCGCCTCCAATGGTTCATGTACCTATGAAAGAGGAATTAATCCATCAAGAGAGAGCTACCCCATCCAAAGAGGGCTTATCCCATTGATGGTGGACCTGATAACTTCCTCTAGAGCATAAAATACAGGCATGGCAGAGAGGAGAGGTTGAAAGCTAAACATTCCAAAGGGTAGATGTTGCTGGAATTAGGACTTCCTTGTAGAAGCTTGTGAGGAGAGATTCCCATCCTTTCTTGTTTCACTTGGAAGTGGGTGAGCTTATCAAAGTAAAGGAAAACTCTTGCTGGACCCTGGGAGGAACTTGCAGAACCCCAAGGCTCAGGTTGTAATGGTTTCTTTTGTTTCCTATTAATACAAATAAGTCCATTCCTCTCAACAATTTGTTATTAATGAGTTGTTTCATATACTCCTTGCTCTGTATGTTGAATATGTTTTATTTTATGAGATATTCAGGTGCTATTTAATCATTTGATTGTTAGTGGATGCAGGCTTCGAAGTGAAGGAGGAGCTCATCCGGATCGACGAGGCTGGACTACTACAACAACGTTGGACTACAGGTAGGATCTAAACACTTGATTTCTTGTATGGTAAATGCATGTTTAGAGAAGGATTGCCCTTAATTGTCTTCTTTGCCACTAGAAAGTCTTAGGCTTCTAGGGAGTTTGGTTTTGTCCGCAATATTAACTCTTTCCGCATGACAAATTGGCGACTCCGCTGGGGACTCAAAGTTAATACCCGGAACCCGGCTAAAGAATTTCAATGTGGCTTGATCAACTGTGAGGCAAAGGATTTCCCAACCCAGGTGAAGGAAAAAGTGTCGTGTTCAAGAGTGGTAATAAGGTTTTTTATTAGACAAAAGGATAGCAAATAGGCTCATTCTTCTCTATTTTCCCCCCACCATTTCTGGCAAGTAGAAATGAAGACCCTGGATCTAGTTTCCACCATCCAGGCTGCGAGGAGTTTTGTACTCATTATATAATAGACCAATTATAAACAGATTGTTGCGTCCATACTGTGACTACATGAGTCTATGATTATGATGTACTATGAAATCATTCCTGTATCAGAGTAGTAGTTAGTCTATTAGTTAAAGTTTTTTTATCTGAGTATGGGAATGCCTACCTCAGCAATGATATAATCTTATACATGTATTTTGTGTTGAAAATTGCAGGTTCTGACTGGGCTCTCCACAAGGTAATCCTTGAAATCATAAAGTACTTCACCCTTCCTAGATGATATAAAACCCTAATCTATTACAGGCTTCGCACTTTAGGGGGCAATCTGTTACACTAAAATTTGTCACCATGACTATTTGCAGCTAGTATGGCTCCATCAACAGTCATACTATCCTCCTTGGCAAGCCTCATACCTCTGCTCTCCATGTCAAACTTCAAAAAAGAGAGAAAGTCATTGAAAACATATTTATCTCTGGGTATGCAGATTCTCTCATCCTTACCTGTGTGTACGCATCCCAAGTTCACAGTACCTGCGTCCTTGCACTCTCTGTATGTAAAGGGATGGGTGCGTACTTCTGTAAAGGTCAAAAGGCGCGAGTTTCATCTTAAAAAAGTTACTTGTGGTCATTTCTAGAGCATTCTAGAAGCTTGTTTGACGTGTATTGAG
>APFE030229790.1:26414-57940 GCA_000404065.3 Pinus taeda
AAAGCTGAACATTCCAAAGGGTAGATGCTGCTGGAATTAGGACTTCCTTGTAGAAGCTTGTGAGGAGAGATTACCATCCTTTCTTGTTTCATTTGGAAGTGGGTGAGCTTGTCAAAGTAGAGGAAAACTCTTGCTGGACCCTGGGAGAACTTGCACAACACCAAGGCTCAGGTTGTAATGGTTTCTTTTGTTTCCTTAATACAAATAAGTCCATTCTTCTCAATGATTTGTTGTTAATGAATTGTTTCATATACTCCTTGGTCTATATGTTGAATATGCTTTGTTTTATGGAATATTCAGGTGTTATGTAATCGTTTGATTGTTAGTGGATGCAGGTTTCAAAGTGAAGGAGGAGCTCATCTGGATCAACGAAGCTAGGTTGCTACAACAAGCGTTGGACCTAAGGTAAGATCGAAAAACACTTGGTTTCATGGTAAATGCATGTTTAGAGAAGGATTGCTCTTAATTGTCTTGTTTGTCACTAGAAAGTCTTAGGCTTCTAGGGAGGTTGGTTTTGTCCGCAAGATTAACTCTTTCCGCATGAAAATACCTTCTAGGGAGCATTATCTTGTAGTACGAAAATAACCTTCTCTCTGGTATGTCCCAGTATTGAATGGAACAACATAGTCTTTTCTCAAGAAGTTGTAGGAGTTTTTCCTTCTCCTATTCCAATCGCAGGAATAATGGAATGTTGCAACTATGACTAATAAGTGCTTCCCAATAGCTTCTACAAAGTTCTACTCCAAACTTCTCCGAAAAATACCATTACTACTCAAAACATCTTGTAGGTATCATTTTCAAACACTCTTCTTACACCCTCATCACTCATCTTGCTTACATAGACCAAATTTTTGGTTAATTCTAGGATGTGCAAAACACCAAAGACTATTTCAATCCTTCCATTCGTGAGCTTGAACTTGAATTTTCCTTGTGTTAGGGCCCTATCATTTATAGGATCTCAAGGTGATTGAGTATTTTATCTCAGGAATCTTATATTGTAAATAATTGTCAATTTACAAATGATTTTAAAATAAAAGAAAAATAGAATAAAAAATTTAAAAGAGGGTATAAAAAAAAGGAAAACAATTAAAAAATATAAATAAGATTGAACCCCACCAAAAGAAATAAAAACAAAAATAAATAATATTGAAAGTGTTGCAAGTCTAAATGTCACTACTGATAGATAATTTTCTTCATCATTGAATGTGTGCAACTTGTTTAAAATGCCACAATGACTAGTTATTTATTTAATCATACAATATAATCATGGTTAAAAATGTTTAAATTTAAGTAAATTAGACTAGAGAGTAAAGATTTGCCAAAAATTTTAATCTTGGTAAACCAGTTGTTAAGTAGAAATTGACATTGATTCAACTATTTAATTTGAATCAAAAGGAGAAATAAGTGATAGGACTTAGATAGTTTTACATTTTTCATAAAAGAAAATAATGTGGGTTTTCTAGTGTAAGTGCACCCCTTGGAAGAATAAAAATGTTAGCTTAGTTAAAGGGTAGGTAGAAATAGCTTATTTATGAATATGTTCATGTGCATTTTCCCTAAGTCTCAAAAACATTGTAAAAAGAAAAATTTCATGATGGGATAAAATATTTTTATATATATTTCATATTTTGATCTTTATCCTAAGTTCAAAAGCAATAAATAAAGGTGCGTATGGAGAAATTTATTTCGTCATTTGTGGTTAAAAGGGCCTGTAGTCAGAACTCTGGGATTCACCCATCTACGTGATCAACAGTTCATATCTTTTTACATCCCCCCCTCTCCATCCTACCTTTACTGCTGGGGGGGGCGAGGGAGGGAAGGGGGGGCCCAGAAAGGCAGTTTTCCTGGTAGGCCCCATCCTAATGTGGTGCATTCTCATAATTTCGCACCCCCTCAGGGGATACTACTGACCACCACTTACCCCCTCTGAAACCACCTTTCCTTCATCCTCTTTACCATGTCCCCACTTCATCACCTCCGCCACTCATCTCCTGCCACATCGCATATCCATTGGCCAATTTATTTTTCTCCCAACAAAATTACTGTTCGATAATATATTTGTCTTCTTAGGTAGCTGTTCAAACTTTAACAATCCCGTGCCACCTCCAACGGAAATTACCTATATTCCTTTAAAAGCTTTCAAACCATCCTTTTTTCTCCCTTTCACTGCTTATTTTGTGTAATTCATAGTTTCTATAAGTGACCAGTCTCAAAGAATTTGTTCAACCTCAACCGTATCAGAATTTTCAACACTCTGTCTCTTTTCTCCTAACAATTCATTTACCTCAGACTGTTCCTGGTAAGCTATCCTGTTAATTATTGTTATTCTCCACTGACCTAATCATGCCTCCAAAGAGAAAAACCCAGGAGAAATTTGTTAATCCATTAAGCCCTCCCTCCATAGATTTAGATCACATTCCCTTAACTGGTAGAGATGATCAGATCAGTGAAACCCATTGCGAATGTTAGTTTTTAGAGCTCTACTATTGGCTAGAAGACAAAAATTCTAACAAAACTAATGAAATTAGACATTAGGAGTCCAATATTCCTCATTATATCTTCCCTCTGACCTTCCATGCCCTTGATTTCACTAGAAAATGTCAAGCCTGTTATGTCCCTGGTGTTAGAGTCAGTCTTTACATCCCTTTGTCAGAGATCATTTCTCTTTATTGCATTTCATATTTAGGTGTCTCACTCACTTCACTCAGTTGCATTCCGCTAGGGGCACGCCATAATCTGATAGAAGGCTATGGTCCTTCATTACCCCTCATGCCTTGCACTACTGGCTCAGGTCTATTCATCGAAATCAAGTTTTAAAAGCCACTTACAATCCTGTTTTAGTCTTTTGATCAACAGGTGTCATTTCAGTCACTAGGTCTAGGGTTTCACAAACTGTGTCTTAAAGATGTCTAATAAAGCTAGTAGCCCAGAGGGAGGCTCTTAATAAGTTGTCATTTCAAAATTTTTCATCATCATATGGATGGATTATGACTTTTTTTCAAACTTTGTTTTGAAGAAAAGTCAACATTTCACTTTTTATAAATTTTCAAAAGTGTTTCAGCCGTTGAAATCTTCAGGTGCAGCCTTGGTCTCCTTTGCAAAATTCCATGTCAGCTATCCCTGCAAAAAATTGCGAATTCCATCATTTCAGTCAAAAAATCAAAAAAGAGATTCAAAAGGGAGAGTTTAATTAAAATGTCAAAAAGTACCAATGCCAAAGATTACAAAACTGGGTTGTGGAGAAACAAAAATCAAATCCATGTCTTTATAAGGATATTTCCATGAGGATCAATGTCATTTGCATGCCAAGATCAAAGAGAAGCCATTCAAACAAAATTGGTTGAGTTAGTGGGCAATTTGGGTGAAGTTGGAGGAAGCTTGGTCGGCGCGGAACATATTGCAAGTGGCATAGTGCACTGGAGAGGCGAGGCGCACGGGGAGAAACCACACAATGTTAAATAACACGAGCGGTGCACTAGGTATGTGGCGCGACGCATACACCTGAAAGCCCAAATTTTCTTGAAATCTCTCTAGATTGCCCATAACTTGCGTGGATTTTCCAGGTAGGGTCGTTATCTTGGTGTTTCATCCAATTTTATGATAAGTTATGGTGGTTTGTGGATGATAACAATTGAACAGAAATCTTAAACCCTACCTCCAAATTACCTCAAAGAAAAATTGATGTGGGTTTCAAAATCAATGTTTTGCTGCCAAAGTCACTCCTCCATCCCATTTCTCCCTTGTTTTCATCATTCCCTAATTTCCTACCCCCTCCCTAAGTTCATTAATTCCTTCTCCTATATTCCCTTTCCCAAATTCTCAAACCCCACACCTCATATCCTACACAAAGATTCCTAACCCTATACACAAATCCCTCAAAACCCTCCTACATTTCCCTAATCCCTATAGTCCCAATAGTCCCTAATCCCTTACTACTTTCCCTCTTCCTAACAGTCCCTTGTTGCATTTTTCCCTTTGGTGGCAGAATTCAATCACATCACAAAAAGCAGTCCAACACAGTTTTATCAACAACATCCATTTCTTCAAAATAGTTTGTATAGCAGTAGTCATGTCATCCGGTCATTCATTTGATTATGAAGTGGAGATCCAAAGTGAATCACCCACAGAGGGACATGCACCCCAGAGGCCTCATAAAGGTGGCAAACATGTTAGAGAAAAATTGACCACCGTTACAGAATTGCAGGCCTGCCCTCTTACCGTCTCTTGTTTCCAGTTTCAGTCATGTTTTGAATTTTGTGAGAAGGTTGCTACTATTCAAGTCCACCATGAGTTGGCTCACTTATTGGTATTACATTTACATGGTGATTGAGTTACTTTGGCTGGTGTCACTTTCACATTTACACTAGATTCTATCTCATTGGAAACCGGCCTACCTAAGATTGGAGAACCATGGAACAAGAGGCAGAAGATCGACCGGAAACATTATGAGCCATATATTAAACCTGGTTTCTGGTGGCAGTTAAAGAGATTCTTCCCTTTCCGATATCTCAAGGATGAATATGCTCCATTAATGAAATTAATCATGAAGTATTTCAGTTGTGAAGGTCGCTTCTCCTGACTATATGCTTATCACACCAGGTTGCTCATGCATTTCACCTGGGTAAGGATAATGAAAATTCCATATTTCATATGAAAAAACATAGAGAGGATGACCGCCTTTATGTAGCATAAGACCCTTGAGCAGCAGTTCAACAGTATTTTCCATTTTTCTCTCATCAAGATTTTGGTTGTTCATCAGCTTGGATTATAGGGCATCACTTGGGATGATTTCATCTCTCGTGACTTTTTCAGAGCTTCACAGGGACCTTTAGAGGTCGAGCATGAGACTGGTGGACCTTCTCATTAGCAGGAATGCCATGATCCACACACTGCTACTATACCGGTCTTCATTACATATCAGAAGGGCATGACGCAGTTATTTGCAGCAGCAAAGTGAGTGTTATCTCCACCTGGGGTGTAAGGGGCCTCACTTCTGACATCAACATCACAGGTACAGGACAGAGGAAAAAGGCTAATGTAGTACGAGGGGCCTTCAAGTGAGTGAGAGACTGATTTCATTCTCGTTGAGGATGATGTTACAAACACGGGCTCGGAATATGCACATCTTAGAGAGATCATCCAGGAGCAGCAGACGGAGATCACAGCCTTGTCCCTTGACTTGGAGAGGGCCAAGTGGACTATGAAATACTTGGAATAGAGGAACAACCAGCTCTAAGATCAGCAGACAACCATGCAGTTGCAAAACATCTGCGAGAATCGCCAAGCTGCCCAAAGGCAGAGGATTGAGCTCACTTCATTGGACCAAGAGATTAATGATGGTCGGGAGTCTTGGCTCGAGAGAATCAACATCCACTTGGAGAGATTTCTAGAGAAGGCCGATAGGGACAAAGCATCATTGAGGCACATTGCTTTCCATTATAGGGCGCGCAATATGAGCGCCAAGGCACGAATAAGAAACCTAACGGCAAAATTGAAGAAGGCAATAACGAAGAAAAATAGGAAAAAGGAGCATGACCGTCTTTAGATATTGGCTGAAGCCTCTTTAGCCTAGCATGACAGTTGATAGAGAAGGTACAACCCAAATTTCAAGAAATTTGGAGCAATTTTGTATTTTTGAAAATTTTTGCACTGAAAAACAGGTTTTGGTTCCCTACGCATCACGCCACGTGGCGCTCGCTTTTGCTAGAGCACTCCAAATGGAAAAAACTTAATATTTTTGGATTTTTCATGAAAAATCATGACTGGTGGTGCATGGCCAAGAATTTTGGGCAAGTTTTGAGTCCACAAGAGGTCACAAACACTCAAAAAATGACCTCACTGCCCCTATTTTGAAACACAGGAAGCCGTCTTGGGAGATTGAAGTTTTGGAGGGGTGAATGGACACCAAAGTGAAAAATTCCACTTGGGTTGGAAAGTAGATAGATAGATATTTCCAACAAGCTATCCTAGGCTCAATTTGGGCTTCAAGAAGTGCCTCAAATTCAGCTCCAAATTGGCACAATGCATAGAGGATTTGGCGTGGCGCATAGAAGAGTTTTGCCAAATGTTTCACCTTCCAGCTTAGAAATTCGGCTAGTTTGACTAGCTTTTCTTTGTGATGTAATTTTTGACCTATCTTGATGTAATTGAAGGATCATGATGTAATATTGAAATATTTTTACTTTTTCTAGAGGATTCATTCATTAAAAAGTGAAAATTTAATGAATGAATGAGTTTCCTACCTTATAGAGGTAAGTTGTTTGACTGCCTAGATTTTAGTGCTTTGTTTAGAATTGGTTGAAATAGATCCTAGAATGATGAGCTCGACCCCTAGAGGCATGGGAGTGGGTTAGGATGTTCTATATCATGTATCTTCTGAGTCATTTTCAGGGTTGGACACTTGGGATTGCTTAGCACATCATTGTACATTCTATCTCTGCGTTTTTGGCTAAGAAAAGACTAGGGTTTTGCAGAACTTGTTGGGATCCATGTGGCTCTGTGTTTTTATGGTGTGTTTCTCTATGTAATTGTAAGTTCATTGATGTTTATGCGTAGCATTATCCCTTCTCTTTGCTTCTAAAATTAAACAAATGAGTGATTAAGGTAGAATTCATTGGACTGTTGTGCTCTGCTTTGAAGTTCGTTGAATTTTCAATGTTTTTATCTGTTTGAAGAGGAATATTGAGACTCTCTTTCCCTCCTTGGCTTCTCACCGGTCTAATCCATCCATTTATTCGCTCTAAATCATCAAAACAATTGCCTTCCTTGCCCCAATCAGAACTCTGCAAAAATTCTCCCTCATCCCCAGATCCAAATTTGCCTCTCCCATTTTCCAACTCAAAACCCCCAAAAACTTAAATCAAATCCTTGTAATTTCATACCTAGCCTAAAATAAGTTTTATTTCAGTATCTCGAGCCCCATCGATTATCCTTTGTCGAGATTGAACCAGAGAGAGCCCTCTCCTGTCCTCGTACGACTAGCTACGAGGCTGAGCGTGGTTTGATGTGGACCTAGAAGCTTACCGTTTTAGCTTGAGGTACATCTAGGCTCTAACATAGCAGCGACTTCATTGGGGAATCGAATTTGATTATTTTTTAGTATTCTTTGTTTTGACACTACAGACAGAGTCTGAAGATTAGCCAGGTAGCCTTTGAAACACTTTTGCTTTGCATTAGTGCAAGTAGATAAACGATACTTGATCCAATCTCTGATCTAGTCTCATTAATGGAAACTCTAACTTGCAAACACCCCAGTACATGTGGTGATTCTAAGCTATGGATGATAAGCTTAGGATCTGATAGGCTAAGAAAGTTGTTTATGTCCTTTTGATTGTTTGAAAATAGCACACTAGCTTCAAGGAGATATACCAGAGCTAATCCCGATCTAGATCCTCCTCTTGTCTACAAAAATCCCAATTTGATTCAAAGAGTTCTTGATCAAGAGAGCTCAGTGATTCCCGTGTTTAAATCTTATTCATGTCCTGCACTTTTTGAGTACCTTGAAGAGCTTGATTTTGATGAGCAGTTCGAAATATCATCGTTTGAAACCAAATCCGAAAGTGCTGTTGAGTCTACTGTCCCCAATCCTCATTTTCTTATAGATCTCAAAATTGAAAGGGCTAATCGGTCAATTGATGATTATATTTTGACACGGCTTCAAGCTTCAATTGTGGCTTCAAACCTCGTTGATTTCTTAGAAACTACATCTGCGACTCTTGGACCTTCCGCAATTGCATCTAGCTCAAGGATTCCCACTGAACCACCCTTCATTCCCACTATCCTTGTGCAACCTATTGTCTCATATCAAAGATCTACAGTAAGCTCTTCTTCTACATCCAAAATTGCATCTCCTCCGCACACCCCTCCTAATACACCTCATACATCAGCTGCACCTATTACCCCAACATCCCCTAGATTGAATCCGCTAAGAGTGATGGCTTCCTGTTTTGCACCTCTCGTGCTGCCTCAAGTTCTAGATGATATGCCCACAGATTATCAGAGCAATATTCCTTTGTTTGATGGCACTCCTCACAGCACTACCGCTTAACAACATGTGGACCGAATGGCAGATTTTTGTGACCTTCATGAGATCGATGTAGAAAATGTAACAATGAGATTGTTTGCACAAACATTTAGTGGTGAAGTTAGGAAATGGTTTAGAGCTTTGCCCGCTGCTAGCATTGCTACATTGGATGATCTACAAAGACAATTCTTAGATCGTTGGGAAATCAAGAAAAATCCTCTTCAAATGCTTCAAGAATATGAGCACATGAAGCAGAATGTCGGTGAGTCCGTTCAAGATTACTGCACTAGATTCAATTCAGTTTACAACGCAATTCCTGATCATTTAAAGCCACCTGTGGGGCTAGCCATGATGAAGTTTCCAGATGGTTTTGATGCTAACATGGCTTATCAACTAAGAGAGAGAGAGCCTGCCACAATGGAAGATATGCAAAAGATCGTAATCAGCGTTGAGGCAAATATGCTAGCCAAGAGGGCTAGAGCAAGAGCAGAAAAGAAGGTCACATCAAAAGAAGAATAATCTTCAACAAATCAATTACTTCAGAAGGTGGAGCAGATGATTGAAAGGGTGAAACTTGATAAACCGAAGCCACAAGTTAGAAATCCTAACTTATGTGGCCAGCAACAACCACAATATAGAATCAAACAAAGAGAGCATCGAGCCCGAGATCAGACAACACAGCAACCAGTACAGCCACCTCTACAACAGAATGTGGTACTTGTTCTAGAGTCAGATTAGGAGGAGAATGTGATTGGGGAGGAAAACCAATTTTTTACTCCAGATGATATGCCAATTTATATTACTGAAGAAGAGGAGTACGCAGAAAGTTCAGCAGTACACAAAGATGCAGATTTCATTTTAGCAAATGACACAGTTTTGGAAGAAGAATCAGATGAGTACCAAAGAGGTTATATTAATGATTTGTCTGCCCATCAGCGTCAATATTCACTTAGAAATAGATATGTGCATGTTATTCAAAAGAGGAAAGAAGATTCAACATCAAAGAATTATTCACCTGGTGTACAAAAGAAAGGGAAAGAGACAGTTGATCCTAATATCAGCAAATCTCCATCGGCAGAAAAATCAAACCACCCAATTGCATCGAAGGAAAAGGAGAAGAAAGATGTCCCAGTCAAAGAGGTAGAAAAGATTTCAGCCTTTAGTTTAGAAAATGAAATTTCTAAATTGAAGGTATCCATTCCCTTGACTGAAATAATGAAGAACAATAGTTATGGAGGACAAGTTTCTAAAATTTTAAACTTTGATCCAATGTCTGATATGGTGAATGTCGAAGATGATCAACCGGAATTGATTTTTGGGCCAGCATTGAATAGTGAGTCTTCGGATAGTGATATGCCACCTTTCTATATCATTTTAAGGGTGCATGATTTTGTGTTTCATAATGCTATGTTCGATTCTAGTGCTTTTCACAATCTTATGCCGAAAGCTATCATGGAGAAGTTGGGTTTGGACATCACTAGGAAATACCATGATCTCTTTTCATTTGATTCCAGTAGAGTGAGATGTATTGGGCTCATCAATGACTTGGTTGTAAGTCTGGATCAAATCCCAACGAATAATGTTTTGATGGATATTATTGTGGCGGACATTCCTCCCAGGTTTGGAATGCTTCTTTCCAGGTCTTGGGGAGCGAAATTGAAAGGGACATTACAACTAGATTTCTCCTATGCAATGATTCATGTGTTTGGCCAAATGAGAAAATTGTACTGGGAACCAAAAATGAAATACATGATTACAAGTGAGGAGAAACTGATCAATCATCCGATCAATTATGTACATACAAATCTAGAGTCTTTTGTTTTGTATTGAGATAGTTTCAATGATATAGATAGTCAATTTGTAGAAGCAGGAAGTGTTCCAGAAATAATAGAGAATTTCAGAGAATTTTTGAAGAAAGAAGGACAAGAACAACAAGACACTGTTGGGCAATCAGTTGAAGATAATGGACATCAAGCAGGAAAAACGGAGCCAGTAGAATTTCGACACTTAGAAGAAGATGAAGAGGACCTGTGGACCATGGATTTCGATGGTGCAGTGGGAAATGATGGGGCTGGAATTGGTATTTGGGTACACAGTCCTTTTTCTGCTCCAAACAAAGTGCCTAGTAATGTGTGGGTATGTTCTTATAAGCTAGCTTTTTATTGTTCAAACAATGAGGCTGAGTACGAAGCTTTGATTGTTGGCTTAAAAATTCTAAGAAAGCTGAATGCTAAGAGGATTGCAGTAGATGGCGAATCTGAATTGGTGATTAAGAAAGTTAAAGGTGAGTATCAAGCAAAACATCCTTGGATGTGAGCTTACCGAAATGCAGTCCTAGACATCCTGAAATTGTTTTCAGATTATACCTTGATGTGTGTGCCTCGTATTCAAAACGACATTGCCGATGCACTTGCTAAGGCAACAAGTAGTTTAAAGATTCCTATGAACTCAAGCAATAAATTCAAAATCCATGTCAAGCATCGTCCAACTGTCCTAGACAATTAGAGATATTGGCAAGTTTTCCAAGATGATGAGGAAATTAATGATTTTCTGCAAAACAAAGGTAATTTTAATGATACCTCAATTGATGTAGAACATGATGATTGTGAAGATGATGTGTAGATCAATTAAATTGAAGTGTTGCAGCTAAAGGATAACATCATTCCTAAAGGCTTGATAGCTTTAGAAGAACTCTTTGATCAAGATCACATAGTCCGCAAGCCAACATTGCAGCCAACAGAAAAGGGTGTTGAAGAGGTCAATATCGGAACAACGACAAATCCAAAAATGGTAAAATTGTCCAAAGCACTGCTACAAAAGGTAAAATCCAAATATATCAGTTTGTTTTCATCTTTTACTGATGTGTTTGCTTGGGATTATTCTGAATTGAAGACATATGATACCAATATAATTCAGCGCACGATTCCCATTAAGACTAATCAAAAACCTTTCAGACAGAAGTTGACAAGGCTAAATCCAAAATTGCTGCCATCAATTGAGAAGGAGATAAACAGGTTGTACAAATTAGGAATCATTGTTCCCATCCGATTTTCTGACTAGATCTCTAATTTGGTGCCCGTACAAAAGAAGACAGGTGAGATTCGCTTGTGGATTGATTTTAGGAATCTCAATAAAGTTTCATTGAAGGACAATTATCCATTGCCCAAAATGGATCATATACTTCAGCAAGTAGTTGGAGCATCTCGGATGTCACTACTCGATGGTTATTCCTGATATAACCAAATTTTGGTCCATGAAGATGACCAGGATAAAACAACGTTCACCACTCTGTGGGGAACTTTTCATTACGCCAAAATGCCCTTCGGTTTGAAGAATGTGTGTGCCACATTTCAGCGGGCAATGGACTTGGCTTTCGCAAATGAGAAGGATGTCTTTTTGGTTGTGTACCTTGATGATCTGACCGTGTTTTCCAAATCAGATGAAGAGCACATGTATCATTTGAAAATTGTCTTTCAAAAAGTGCCGAAAATATGCTGTGTCGTTGAATCCAAAAGAAGCTCCTGTTTGCAATGGATGAGGGAAAATTACTTGGGCACATTATCTCAAAAGATGGCATTCGTATTGATCCAACATGCGTAGAAGCGATTCAACAAATTGAATTGCCCCAGAACAAGAAGGAGATCCAATATTTTAATGGTAAGATGAGTTTTTTACGCCGCTTTCTTCCTAATCTTTTTGAACACCTAAGAGAGATTACAAACATGATTAAGAAGGACAGCCAAGTGAAGTGGATGGAAGAGGCTGTAAAATATTTCAACTTAGTCAAATTGGCTCTTTCTTCAGCTCCGGTTCTAATCAGCCTGGACTACACTCAAGATTTTATATTGTTTTCTTTTGCTTCAGAGCATACAATGGCAATTGTATTAATGCATAAAAGAGAGGAGTATGAAAGACCAATTGATTTTTTTAGCCGCACTATAAGAGATTCAGCCTTGAAGTACAACATCATTGAAAAGCAGGCCCTTGCACTTGTCAAAGCATTGAAACATTTTCAGGTATATGTTTTGCATTCTCATACTTTGGCTTATGTTCCTAATGCTGCTATCAAGGATGTTTTAGTGCAAACCGATCTAGAAGGAAGAAGAGGCAAGTGGATTGTCTCTTTGTTGGAGTACATTGTGGAGATAAAGCCCACCAAGCTTGTTAAAGGGCAGGGATTGGCAAAGTTAATGGTTGCATCCAACTTGCATGCCTTAGACATAAATCTGATTGCTACTATGTCCGATGAGAATGAGGAAGGTTCGTCAATTCAGGTATCCGAAATGTTTGTTCTTTCCCCATGGTATTCAGATATCATATATGTGCTGCAAAATTTGTCACCATCTCCCGGTATGACTAGAAACAAAAGTAGAACTCTCAAATTAAAAGCTGCTAAGTTTTGTATTCTAAATTTTGCACTTTATTGGAAAGATCCTGGTGGTGTCCTGTTGAATTGTTTGGTGAAAGAAGAAGAAAAGCAGGTCATGGAAGATTTCCACAAAGGAGATTGTGGTTGTCACCTTTTTTGGAAAACAACGGCAAATAAAATTTTGAGAGCGGGATACTATTGGCCAACATTGTTTGTTGATGTATATAAGGTGGTCAAGAGCTATCACAAATGTCAGATTTTTGAAGGAGGGCAGAAATTATAGCCTTTGCCGCTTAAACCGATTGAGGTGAGTGCCCATTTTCACCAGTGGGGGTTGGATTTCATTGGTGAAATTCATCCCGCTTCTTCCGGTCACCATCGATGGATTCTCACGGAAACAGATTATTTCATGAAATGGATTGAAGCAATTCCCACCAGACAAGCTACGGATGTGGTAATTATTTCATTCCTTGAGAATAACATCTTGTCTTTTGGTTGCCCGAATAAGTTAATCACTGACAACACAACAACTTTCAAATCAAAAAGGATGATTGAGTTTTATAACAAGTATAAAATCATTTTAGGCCACTCAACCACCTATCATCCGCAAGGCAATGGTTTGGTGGAGTCTTCTAATAAATCTTTAGTAAACATCATTAAGAAGCTGCTGGAAATTAACAAGAAGAGTCGGCATAAGAATTTGGTCAATGCACTTTGGGCAGATCGGGTCAGCCAAAAGAAATCCATTGGTATGTGTCCCTTTGAGCTTGTTTATGGAGTTGATACATTGTTTCCTACTTCTCTAGCAGCTCCGGTAGTCAAACTTCTTCAAGAGGCCGACAGTGAGGAAGATCCTATGTAGCAAAGACTAAATCAAATGGTCCACTTGCAGCAGACAAGACAAGAGCTCTTCCAAAACACATCCAAGTTTCAGGAGAAGATCAAGAAAATTTATGACATAAAAGCGAAGGCGGAAAAATTCCAATTGGAGGAAGTGGTGCTGAAATGGGACACAAGGAATGAGGAAAAGGGTAAGCACAGTAAGTTTGAAAAGCTCTGGAAAGGTCCCTTCAAAATTGTTTCATATCATGGTCAAAATGCTTTTCTTCTGAAGGAGATGAATATAGAATAATGTTCCGGAGGGCCGGTCAATGGTCGACTGCTCAAGAAGTATCATTTCTGAGTTGTTTCTGTTGTCTACATTGTCATTGTAAATACCATTTTAATTTCAGTTTCATTGCAAGAGTGTGCTGGGATATTTTCTTCAGTCTGGGGCCAGAAGTGAAGGTTATAATTCTGAAGAAATATTTTCAATTTTTGGTTCAGTTTGTCGAGTTAGTTTTTCAGTCATTTTGATTTCCTAATTGAGTCAGTTTGAGTTTGAGTCAATAAATGAGTCAAGAGTCTTGTGTTAAAATAATGGACTCCATAGCCCAATGGATGAAGGCACTATCTATCCTTCCCAGAGATATACCATTCTTGGCACCTCCAAGGAGCTACCATCTCCATTGGAGCCAATGTTAGAGTCGATCTTTACATCCCTCTGTCAGAGATCATTTCTCTTTATTGCATTTCATATATAGGTGTCTCACTTGCTTCACTCAGTTGCATTTCGCTAGGGGCATGCCTTAATCTGATGGAAGGGTCTGGTCCTTCATTACCCCTCATGCCTTGCGCTGTTGGCTGAGGTCTATTCATCGAAATCAAGTTTTAAAAGCCACTTACAATCCTGTTTTAGTCTTTTGATCAGCAGGTGTCATTTCAGTCACTAGGTCTAGGTTTTCACAAATTGTGTCTTCAAGATGTCCAATAAAGCCAGTAGGCCAGAGCGAGGCTCTTAATAAGTTATCATTTCAAAAAATTTCATCATCATATGGATGGATTATGACTTTTCTTCAAAACTCTGTTTTGAAGAAAAGTTGACATTTCGTTTTTTGTAAATTTTCGAAAGTATTTCAGTTGTTGAAATCTTTAGGCGTAGCCCTGCTCTCCTTTGCCAAATTCCATGTCAGCTATCCCTACCAAAAATTTCCAATAATTCCATCATTTCAGCCAAAAAATCAAAAAAGAGATTCAAAAAAGAGAGTTGAATTAAAATGTTAAAAAGTGCCAATGCCAAACATTACAAAACTGGGTTGTGAAGAAACAAAAATCAAATCCATGTCTTTATAAGGATATTTCCATGCGGATCAATGTCATTTGCATGCGAAGATCAAAGAGAATCCATTCAAAGAAAATTGGTTGAGTTAGTGCGCGATTTGGGTGAAGTTGGAGGAATCTTGGTCGGCGCGGCACATAGAGCAGGTGGCACGACACACTGGAGAGGCACAGCACACTGGGAGAAGCCACACAGTTGATCTGAATTTGAAACTACTTGAAAAAGGTTTGCAAGGTATTCAATTCAGTAGTAAACATGTTTAAAAGATTCCCATGTCTTGTAGTAAAGAAACAAATGAAATTTTCAGTTGTTCATGATCCATTCAAGCATAGCAGAATTATTTCCTTTTACTATTTAACACATTAAAATGAACTTTTTCTACAAAATAAATAAACCACAGATGCAAAAGGAGTTGACGAAGCAGTTCACCCCTCCTGGGCTACGTCTGCTGGGTCCAAGGCTCCCAAATGGGCCAGTCCTCGTTTTAATTAAATTCTCAAAATGAATTTACAGCTGAATAGAAGTCTCTACAGGTGAAATAGACTGTAAAATCGGATTCAAAACACATGAATCCGTCAGGATTGACTGCTGGTTCACCTCCAATGGATACCTGCAACTTGAAACAATTCTCTTAATATTGGGCCCTGGTGGCTCCTAGAACTTTCATGGCTCTAAAACCTATGAAAATGACCTCTGATAGCTGAAAGACCTGTGCCCATGGCTTCAGAACATCCAAAATACCCAAAATAAAAATAAAAAAACATTGTCCAAAACCGCCTTTCCTAGCCAAAGTTATGGCCATTTAATGATAATTGCCAGTTTCCCCTAAAAGAACTCCAGCTAACTTTAGTTAAGCTCCACCAATTATGGTGGGACTGCCAAATTTGGCACCACCGCCAAAAATGGTTTATCTCGGATTTTGCGCTGGCTCTTTGGGTTATGGCCCTGGTTCTGGGCACTTGGTCGTATGGAATGGGAGGGGCTGGCCCCCCCAACTTCTCTAGGGCCAACCCCCCCAACTTTTCCCGCCTGCCATAATTCAAACGTTAAATATCAAACATTTTCGTTAAGTTTCAACGAAGACCGTTGTGGCCCAACGGTAAAGTGTTGACCTAGTGCAGGGTAGGTCGGGGGTTCAATCCACCACCCCACCAAAACTTTTAACATACGCACTCCCCCCATTGTGCTTACGTCATCTGAGCCACGTGATGGCCTCTAGGCTTTCCATGTAGTGGCCTCTAATTGGCCCGTCCCAATAGAATATTCCAAGGAATATTCCGTGTAATATTCCTCTTTTAATTTTTTTTGAAAATTCAAAAATTAAGGGTCATTGGGCGATTTTGTTTTTGACATAACTTTCACATACGGTGGCCATTTTTCGAACTGTTTGCAGCGCCGGAATCGGGAGGACAAGCTCTATCCAGTAGTTCAAGTTTGAGCCAATTTTGAGTACTTTCATTTTTGAGCATTTTTCGACACTTGGGACATGAGCCCCTGATCACGCCTCCCCATTGGGAAGCTTTTGGACCCAAAAAGCCTTCAAATACCTGTTAAAGAGGTGAGGGTAGTGTGCCCTCACTCTGTCCACCTCCATCCACTTTGCCTTGTTCAGTTTGCTGCCTTTGAAACCAACCCAAACATAATCTACATTGCCCCTCCTTGAAGTGCATGTCGTTCTATCAAGGATTGTATCTTCTTTTAGCTCATCTAAATATTCTAGCGAGAAATATTCTATAGATGGCAGCTGAACAATGCTTTCATGATCAGCGATCAAAGGAGGTTCATACAAACATAAGTTCTCCACATTAACAACAGAATACATTTGCATGTAGGAAGGAAAATCTAATTGAAAAGCATTATTTCCAACCTTCTTGAGGATTTTGAATGGACCATAACGAATAGGCTTCAGATTTTTACCTTCTCCTTGCATCCTTTCCTTACTAATGTACAGCCATACCTCATCCCCTTCTTGAAACTTGTGATCGACTCTATGTTTGTCGTGTCTTTCCTTGTACTTGCCTTGACTCTTCTCAAACTGTTCTTGAATTTGCTGAATTCTTTCCATGAATGAATGAGCTTTGTCAATATCATTGTCCCTCAATGGCAACATCTTTCTCAAGAATGAAATCAAGAGGTGATTTTGGCAAGTAACCAAAACAAGCTTCAAACGGTGAGGTGTTTGTGGAAGAGTGCTTGGCACGGTTGTAAGCATGATGTATGTAGTGCAAATGTTCATCCCAAACCTTGGGATGCTTGCTGCAATATCCTCTCAAGAGGTGCACAATGGTTTTGTTCACAACTTCAGTTTGTCCATCTGTTTGCGGATGGAAAGCGATACTTTTCTTCAACTTTGTGTCCATCATCTCACATAGGTTGGACCAAAAATTCCCCACAAATCTGGAATCCCTGTCACTAATAATGGAAGTAGGCAAACCAAAGTGAATCCATACATGATGACAAAATAATTCAGTAGTTTGTTCAGCAGTTATAGTTTTCTTACAAGGCATAAGTATACACATTTTGCTAAAACGATCAACTACTACATATAAATAATCATGCTGCTTTCTAGATTTTGGTAAACCTCCTACAAAATCCATAGAGATGCTCTCCCATGGTTTGGAAGGTACAGACAAAGGATTATGAACCTTGAAACAAAATCTACCATAGGCCAATAGCAATACCTCTGTAGATGTGCAATTGTTTTTCTTACACCAAAATGGCCAGCAATAAGAGAAGAATGAGCTTCTCTTATGAAATTTATTCTCTCCCCCTATGGTATACAAAACTTTCCCAAATGAAATAGCAAATTGTTATGCATGTGATAGTCATTTTTCTCTACATGATTCCCTTTACTCAAGCTAGTATACACATCTTAAAAGTCATCATCAGATGCATACTGTTCTATGTAACTATCATGTACAATGGAATCATTCTTAAGTAAATTAACATCACCGATAATAGGCCTTGAAAGCATATCAACAACTTTATTCAGAGTATCTTTCTTGTACTCTATTACCAAATGGAAATGGAATTGTTGCAAGAAGCCCATCCATCTGAAGTGTCGTGACTGTTGTAACTTGCTTTGTGATTGCAAGTACTGTAAGGGCTGATGATCGGTATGTATAACTGTTTCTTTGCCCATCAAATAGTGTTTCCACCTTTTGATGCTTTGTACCAATGCATACAACTCCTTATCATAGGTAGGATAATTTACAACAGCACCATTAAAAGTTTCAGAATGAAAATAAATAGGCTTACCATGCTGTAGAAGAACTGCACCCATGGCATAATCACTAGCATCGGTTTGTATCTCAAATGCTGTCTCAAATCCGGTAATGCAAGGACCAGAGCTGAACTAATATTCTCTTTCAAATATTCGAAAGCTTTTTGTTGCTTGCCTCCCCATTGGAAAGCATGCTTCACACTTGTCACTGCATGCATAGGAGCTACTATAGAAGAGAAGTTAGAGATGAACTTCCTCCAATATTGAGATACACCCAAAAAATTTCTTACCTCTGTTATGGATTTAGGAGTAGGCCAATTCACAATAGCCTCTATTTTAGCAAGATTAATCCTTGAAGCACCTCCTCCTACTATTTGTCCCAAATAAACCAAAGAAGTCTTTCCAAATTCACACTTTGACATTTTAAGAAATAACTGATTCTTATTCAAAACATCAAGTACTTTCCTAACATGCATGACATGATCTTCTCTAGACTTGCTGAAAATTAAGATGTCATCTAAGTAGACAATAACGAATCATGAAGAAAAGGATGCAAGGCATCATCCATTACCCGCATGAAAGTTGCAGGTGCATTGCACAAACCAAACGGCATCACAAGCCATTCAAAGAGTCCTTGTTTGGTTTTAAGCGTTGTCTTCCAAATGTCACTTTCTTCAATTCTTACTTGATGATATGCACTGCGCAAGTCTAACTTAGTGAAATATCGAGCATCTTTCAGCTGGTCTAGCAAATCATCTATCCTTGGGAGTGGGTAACGATTCTTTACCGTTACCTTGTTCAAGGCCCTGAAATCAACACACATACACCAAGTGCCATCTTTCTTTGGAATCAGTACAATCGGTGACCCACATGGCGAAGTACTTGGCCTTATGAAACCTTTGTCCAACATGTCCTTGATTTGCTTCTTTATTTCAACATTCTCCATAATAGACATGCGATACATGCCTATGTTTGGAAGAGGACAATCTGGATGCAAATCGATTTCATGTTGAATCTCCCTCTTAGGAGGCAAACCTATTGGCTCCTGAAACATCTCATGATATACATAAACTACATCATACAGATCTGATTTCAGTTTTGGATCACAATTGTCAAATGACTCATGATTCACATGAACCTTGGGCTTAATCATAAGAAGAACAAAATTCTTACTTTAATTGACCAGCCTTTTTACTTGTCCTGCATTCACCATCGCTATATTTGTCTTCTTGCGATGAGCTCTAACAATGAACTCCTTACCGTCTTTGAAAATATGATATTTGTTTTCATGGGGATGGAATATAGCTTTCCTGTCAAACAAGTAAGGACTTCCCAAAACAATTCCTTCTATATCAAAAGGTACCACATCAAGTTCAACTGTATCAATAAAATGTGCAGTAATTGCAAAGCGCAATGTGCACTTTCTTGAAACTTGTAAATTTTCATCCTTGCAAATCCATCCAAGTGGATATGGCTTCGGATGTGGAATTCTCTCAAGTTTAAGATGCTTGACCAAGTCTTCTGATATAAGGTTTGCTTGTGACCCACTATTAAAGAGTGTGTCAATCTTAGTATGTTTTGAAATCACCCTGACATGAAACAGTTCAATTCGTTCTTCCTCATTAGGAGCTTGTACATGATAGTTTGAGGTACTAGTGCTGGCTGGAATTTCCATTTCTTTTCCCTTCAAGTTTTTCAAACCCATGGCTGTAATTTTGGTTTCATCACTTGAATCATCCCCTAAATCTTGTGGAGTAGATGTAGTAGCAGTAGTTTTATGTTTCCCTTTAGATTTGTTAAATTGAGGCCTTTTTTCAGGATGTAATTTCCAACAGTTTTTCTCCTCATGACCTGGTTTAGAGCAGTGTTTACAGATCACTTTCTCACTCTCCTATTTGACAAATGCATTCTTTTTTCCCTTTCCCTTGGAGGTTTTCTCTTTGTTTTTCCCCTTGGAGGGCTTGTTTCTACCCTCTTCAAATGTGTTTTTTCCCCTTGCCTCTAAATGGGTAGCTTGGACACAAACCTCATCCAAGCTAGTAGGGTTAAACATCAAGATGGTGTGTCTAAGGTAGCTATGCAAGCCACCAATATATTTCAGCAAGGTGTCCTGGGTCTATAAATCTACCCCTAACAAGAGAGCTCTTCTCCTGAATTCTTGGGTGTAGTCTTGGACACTTTGACCCTTAAGTTGTCTGAAATTTTTCCAGTTCATAATGGCTTTCTGCATGTGAGAAAGAGGATAAAATTATTTTTTAATGGCTAACAGAAAGTCAGGCCATGTTAAGGTAACCTTACCAAATTTCTTGATCTCCTCTTTCGTCTTGGCCTCCGACTAGACCAATGCTGCTCCATCCATTCTCAAAGAAGCCAACTGAATCTTTGTGGCATCGTCATGCATATTCTGGATCCTCAAGTAAACTTCCAACTGCCTAATCCAGTTGTCATGATTTTCTGCATTCACTTCACCATTAAACATAGGCAATTCGGATTTTACATCAAACTTCAAAAAAGGACTTTTTCTAAAGGATCTATGTTTATGCACAGAAGAAGAAGACGAGGATGAAGAGGAAGGAGGTGACGATGGGGGTGGGGGATCACCATTACCTCCATGTCCTTTATTAGAATTATCATCATCCTTCTTACCTCCTAAAGAACCCTCTCCTTCAAGTGGATGTTTGGACCCTTTTACAGCCAATTTCTCATTTCTTTCTTGGTACAATATCCTCACCATTTCAGTGAGGTCCAAGAAAGCCTTTCTGAAAACTCTTTCTTCTTCTCTTGGATCTGTGTCTTGAGGAATTTCTCCTTCATGTTTAGACATTCTTGAAGCTTCTGCTAAGACTCTTGAGGGTAAAATTGAAGGTGAAGGTGATGGCTCTCTGGCCTTCCTCCTTGACTGAGGATTCTCCGGTTCTCTAGTCAACTGTCCTTCCTCTCTTTTAAGTTTCAACCTGGTAAGCATCAATACTTGCAAGACAGTTAGAAGATCTTTGCACAAAAACAATCAAAAGACAACTACACCAGAGATTGACTGAAAGAGCATTTATCTACTTTGCAATTGTATAACAAGAGCATTTAGAAGGCTTTCTGGCTCGTTTAGGGCTCTGTCTATAGCTTATTTGACTGCTTTTGATACAAAGAAACAACAACATGGCTCTGATACCAACTTGATCTGAATTTGAAACTACTTGAAAAAGGTTTGCAAGGTATTCAATACAGTAGTAAACATGTTTAAAAGATTCCCATGTCTTGTAGTAAAGAAACAAATGAAATTTTCAATTGTTCATGATCCATTCAAGCATAGCAGAATTATTTCCTTTTACTGTTTAACACATTAAAATGAATTTGTTCTGCAAAATAAATCAACCACAGATGCAAAAGAAGTTGATGAAGCAGTTCATCCCTCCTGGGCTACGTCTGCTGGGTCCAAGGCTCCCAAACGGGTCAGTCCTCGTTTTAATTAAATGCTCAAAATGCATTTACAGCTGAATATAAGTCTCTACAGGTGAAATAGAATGTAAAATCGGATTCAGAACACATGAATCCTTCAGGATTGACTATTGATTCACCTCCAATGGATACCTGTAACCTAAAACAATTCTCTCAATACTGGGCCCTAGTGGCTCCTAGAACTTTCACGGCTCTAAAACCTATGAAAATGACCTCTGATGGCTGAAAGACTAGTGCCAATGGCTTCAGAACGTCCACAATAGCCAAAAAAATAAATAAAAAGAAATCATCCAAAACCGCCTTTCCTAGCCAAAGTTATGGCCATTTAATGATAACTGCGAGTTTCCCCTAAAAAAACTCCAGCTAACTTTAGTTAAGCTCCGCCAATTATGGTAGGACCGCCAAATTTGGTGCCACCACCAAAAATCCCGCCAACTTCGCCTTAACTGCCAGCTAAACCTCCACATGTGACCACGTTTAATGGTTTATTTTGGATTTCGCGGTGGCTGTTTGGGTTATGGCCCTGGTTCCGGGCGCTTGGTCATATGGAATGGGAGGGCTGGCCCCCCAACTTTTGCCGCCCGCCATAATTCAAACGTTAAATATCAAAAATTTCTGTTAAGTTGTGGCCCAACGGTAAAGCGTTGACCTGGTGCAGGGTAGGTCGGGGGTTAAATCCACCACCCCACCAAAAATTTTAACATACGCGCACCCCCCATTGTGCTTACATCATCTGAGCCACGTGGTGGTCTCTGGGCTTTCCACGTGGTGGCGTCTGATCGGCCCGTCCTAATGGATTATTCCAAGGAATATTCTGTGGAATATTCTTTTTTTAATTTTTTTTTGAAAATTCAAAAATTAAGGGTCGTTGGGCTATTTTGTTTTTGACGTAACTTTCACATACGGCAACCATTTTTCGAACCGTTTGTGGCACCAGAATCGGAAGGATGAGCTCCATCTGGTCATTTAGGTTCGAGCCAATTTTGATAACTTTCATTTTTGAGCATTTTTCGACACTTGGGACATGAGCCCCTGATCAACAGTGTTAAATAACATGGGCGCAATGCACAAGGATGGCACGGTGCACTAGGTATGTGGCGGGGCGCATACACCTAAAAGCCCGAATTTGCTTGAAATATCTCCAAATTTCCCATAAATTGTGTGGATTTGCTAGGTAGGGTCGTTATCTTGGTGTTTCATCCAATTTTGTGATAAGTTATGGTGGTTTGTGGATGATAACGATTGAACAAAAATCTTAAACCCTACCTCCAAAGTACCTCAAAGGAAAATTGCTATGGGTTTCAAAATCAGTGTTTTGCTGCCAAAGTCACTCCTCCATCCCATTTCTCCCTTGTTTTCATCATTCCCTTATTTCCTACCCCCTCCCTCAGTTCATTAATTCCTTCTCCTATATTCCCTTTCCCAAATTCTCAAACCCCACCCCTCATATCCTACAGAACAATTCCTAAACATATACATCAAATCCCTTACAACCCTCCTACATTTCCCTAATCCCTATAGTCCCAATAGTCCCCAATCCCTTACTACTTTCCCTCTTCCTAACAGTCCCTTGTTGCATTTTTCCCTTTGGTGGCAGAATTCAATCACATCACAAAGAGCAGTCCAACACAGTTTTATCACCAGCATCCATTTCTTCAAGACAGTTTGTATAGAAACAGTCATGTCATCCGACCATTCATCCGATTATGAAGTGGATACCCAAAGTGACACACCCACAGAGGGACATGCACCCCGGAGGCCTCATAAAGGTGGCAGACATGTTAGAGAATAACCGACCACCCTTACAGAATTGCAGGCCTGTCCTCTTGCCATCTCTTGTTTCCAGTTTCAGTCATGTTTTGAATTTTGTGAGAAGGTTGCTACTGTTCAAGTTCACCATGAGTTGGCTCGCTTATTTGTATTAAATTTACATGGTGATCGAGTTACTTGGGTTGGTGTCACTTTCACACCTACACCAGATTCTATCTCATTGGCAATAGACATACCTAACATTGGAGAACCATGGAACAAGAGGCAAAAGATTGACCGGCAACATTATGAGCCATATATTAAACCTGGTTTCTTGAGGCAGTTAAAGAGAGTCTTCCCTTTCCGATATCTCAAGGATGAATATGCTCCATTAATGAAATTAATCCTGAAGTATTTCAGTTGTGAAGGTCGCTTCTCCCGACTATGTTCTTATCACATCAAGTTGCTCATGCATTTCACCTGGGTAAGGATGATGAACATTCCATATTTCATATGCCAAAACATAGAGAGGATGACCGCCGTTGTGCAGCACAAGACCCCTAAGTAGCAGTTCAACAGTATTTTCCATTTTTCTCTTATCAAGATTTTGGTGGTTTATCAGCTTGGATTATAGTGCATCACTTGATATGATTTCATATCTCGTGACTTTTTTAGAGCTTCACAGGGACCCTCAAAGGTTGGGCATGAAAATGGTGGACCTTCTCATTAGCAAGAAGGCCATGATCCACACAATGCTACTATACCAATCTTCATTACATATCAGAAGGGCACGAGGCAGTTATTTGCAGCAGCAAAGCGAGTGTTATCTCCAACCGGGGTGGAAGGGGCCTTGCTTCTGAAATCGGAATCACAAGTATAGGACAGAGGAAAAAGGCTAATGTAGGATGAGGGGCCTTCAAGTGAGCAAGAGACTGATTTCATTCTCGTTCAGGATGATGTTACAGACATGGGCTCGCAAAATGCACATCTTAGAGAGATCATCCAGGAGCAGCAGACAGAGATCACAGCGTTGTCCCTTGACTTGGAGAGGCTAAGTGGACTATGAAATACTTGGAACAGAGGAATAAACAACTCAAAGATCAGCGGGCAATCATGGAGTTGCAAAACATCTGCGAGAATCTCCAAGCTGCCCAAAGGCGGAGGATTGAGCTCAATTCATTGGAGCAAGAGATTAATGATGATCGGGAGTCTTGGCTCGAGAGAATCAACATCCACCTGGAGAGACTGCTGGAGAAGACCGATAGGGACAAAGAATTGTTGAGACACATGGCTTTCCATTATAGGGCGCGCAATATGAGCGCCAAGGCACAAATAAGAAACCTAAAGGCAAAATTGAAGAAGGAAATAAAGAAGCAAAAGAGGCAAAATGAGCATGATCATCTTCAGATATTGGCCAAAGCCTCTTTAGCCTAGCATGACACTTGATAGAGAAGGTACAGCCCAAATTTCAAGAAATTTGGAGCAATTTTGTATTTCTGAAAATTTTTGCACTGAAAAACAGGTTTTGCTTCCCTATGCACTGCGCCACATGGCGCTAACTTTTGCTAGAGGGCTCAAAATGGAAAAATTTTTAGATTTTTGGATTTGGCATGAAAAATCATGACTTCTGGTGCATGGCCAAGAATTTTGGGCAAGTTTTGAGTCCACAAGAGGTCCAAAACACTCAAAAATGACCTCACTACCCCTATTTTGACGCACAGGAAGCAGTCTTGGCAGATTGAAGTTTTGGAGGGGTAAATGGACACCAAATCGAAATATTCCACTTGATTTAGAAAGTAGATAGGTATGGCATTCCAGAAAGATATCTTGGGCACAATTTCGACTTCAGGAAGTGCCTCAAATTTATCTCCAAAGTGGCACGACGAATAGAGGATTTGGCGCGGCGCATAGAGGATTTTTGCCAAATTTTTCACCTTCCAGCTCATAAATTCGGCCAGTTTGACTAGTTTTGCTTTGTGATGTAATTTTTTACCTATCTTGATGTAATTGAAGGATCATGATGTAATATTGGCATATTTTTAATTTTTCTAGAGGATTCATTCATTAAAAAGTGAAAATTTAATGAATGAATCAGTTTCCTACCTTATAGAGGCAAGTTGTTTGGTTACCTAGATTTTAGTGCTTTGTTTAGAATTGGTTGAAATAGCTCCTAGAATGATGAGCTCGACCCCTATAGGCATGGGAGCGGGTTAAGATGGTTTATATCATGTATCTTTTGAGTCATTTTTTAGGGTTGGACACTTGGGATTGCTTGGCACATCATTGTACATTCTATCTCTGCATTTTTGGCTAAGAAAAGACCAAGGTTTTGCAGCATCTGTTGGGATCCATGTGGTTCTCTATTTTGATGGTGTATTTCTCTATGTAATTCTAAGTTCATTCATGTTTATGTGTATCATTCTCCCTTCTCTTTGCTTCTGAAATTAAACAAATTAGTGATTAAGGTAGAATTCATTGGACTGATGTGCTCTGGTTTGAAGTTTGTTTAATTTTCAATGTTTTCATCTATTTGAGGAGGACTCTTGAGAATCTCTTGCCCTCCTTGGCTTCTCACTTTTCTGATCCATCCATTTATTCACTCTAAAACATCAAAACAATTTTCTTCCTTGCCCCAATCAGAACTCTTGAAAAACTGTGCCTCATCCCCGGATCTAAATTTGCCTGTCCCATTTTCCAACTCAAAACCCCCAAAAACTCAAATCAAATCCTTGTACTTTCATACCTAGCCTAAAATAAGTTTTATTTCAGTCATCTCGAGCCCCATCAATTATCCTTTGTTGAGATTGACCCGAAGAGATCCCTCTCCTATCCTCATAGGGCTAGCTACAAGGCTGGGCGTGGTTTGATGTGGACCTAGAAGCTTATGTTTTTAGCCTCAGGTACATCTAGGCTCTAACACCTGGAGAAAGACCTATTATGGCCCCATCTGGTGACATCCTATTTACCATTACTGCCCAATCTATAAGCAAAATTATGTTAGCCCCCTTTGTGGAAAATAGTGCCTCATTTTCCTTAGAAGTCCTCACCTAGCTCTATCAGAAGCATGATTTTGCTACTAGAGACAAAATATTTGAGATCTTCTTACCTGAAAATTCCTAATTACTCAAGAAGAACCCTCCATATCCTTCCTCAATATTTCTTGATAAACTTAAATATATTATAACCATAATTTCATATATTTTGTGTTATTATTCTGATCAGTGGGTAGATGAACCCATTCTAGGCTTCCTTTCTATTTTTATCACACATAACAAACCATCCATTTTGTTCAATTTTAGTCAATTTTTGGCTAATAACATCCATGAGAATTTTTTGAAATTTCCAACAGAGCAGGTGTTTAATTACACTTCCATTGTAATCTACATGTTCCTTATTATGAAGAAGACATGTTTAGCTTTACAATGCAGAAGCTAGATGATGAGGGAAACCAACAACCTATGATATTTTGGACTTCATTGGTCATTAAAGATCAGAAATAATTCTCATACAAGAAGTTTATTGAGGAGTTTTTTCACCCAGCTATGAACATCAGTTCCATACAACCCAAAATTAGTGAAGATGTCAAAAGGATTTTACATCTAATGGATCAGGCCAAGACTGGAGATCGGTATTTATACCAAAACTGTATAAAAATCAGAGTTTATGGATGTGAATTGGCACTATACAAACTCAAAAATACCTCCCCATGAGGATTTTTTCACTTCAATACATCAGACAAATGTTAAATTCGCATTCTATTCACTTTGTGGTTTCACATAAAGACACAAGTGGGCCCATAACATATGCAATAACAAGATAGAAGGAGAAGAGGCAGACATAATTCTTAAAGAGATGAAATTCTGTGTGATTTTTACATGGTCTTATGACCCTTTGGGTATTATTTCAAGCTCAGAGTAGAAAACAAAACTACTCCCTATATCCATACTTCAAGACTTGAGATAGAAAAGTATGCAAATCAGTTGGAATGGGCAGAGAATAATTTGCAGGAAGATGAAGAACAACTATTTTCTACTTCAAGTTTACAGACTCTCGCTCCTTAGGAGGAAACAAGTAAGAGACACAGAGAGGAGGGATCATCATAAAAGACAGGTAGTGAAGCCAAAGAGTTCAGGATCAGTTATAGAAAAAGGGAAGAAGTGACTCCTAGGAATGATGTTGAAAAGGATACATAAGACCATGTTGCCATCATAATTATAGTTTCACAACCTACAAGCAGCAAATTTGTTACCTCTCCTATTGGAACTTCAACATCAAAAGGTTAGAATGAAACAAAGCTAGATTCATATAATGTCTATGGAGAGAAGGAAAACACTGTTTTTGATAGGTCTCGAGAGATTAAACTTAAGAATGAGATTCTTAAGAAAAACACATATAATCAATTTTGGAAGCAGACTTCAAGCTCACAAAGAAGATTATTATCAGTTTTTGATACAAAGCAGGGAAAGATGCATATGGTCTTCCTTGAGGCCCAAATTCCACATCCAAGAACATTAGCAGATTGCAAGAGTACTACTTTTGAGTTCAAAACCAAATATATCCATCCCATTGATCAAATGGAGATGCATAAGCAGAATAGTGAGATGATTTCTTCTACATTAAATAATACTTCCATGTCATTTTCTAAGTTGCAGGGTTCATACGCTAACTTTCAATCCCAGTTGAAAATGGAAAAGGTACCCTCCTTATCAAAGGATATTAGGATAAAATATTTGGAAGATTTGGTAGTCAAGATAGGATATGATCCTAAAGATATAAATGTTGTGGAGGATATCATCAGGAAGAAAAATTTGGATATTTCAGCGTTGCGAAAACAGCTTAAGTTTCCAGTCATAGAGGATCCATTGAATAAAGACATTGAAGAAAATGAGATAGAGAAGGGTGACATGATGAAGCTAATCATAGTTCATAATATAAAAATAAGACAAATTGAGGCATAAATGGAAAAATTGATCAAGGAGAAGGAACAGAGTCAGAAGATGGCCATAACCCCCTTGGATACCATACCCATCACTCAGCTCCTAGAAATAATAACAACCACTGCAACTACTTCTTCCACTCATACTACAAGTGCTAAACAAGTGACAAAAACACTAGAGAATATGTCAATCCAATTCAAAGAGATCAAGACATTGCAAGGGTAGCTCAAAGCTCTGCAAGAACAAAAAGCCAGAACTAAAGCCTCTCATATTGCTGAAGTGCAGAAATCACAGAGACTATTGGAGAGGTTGAAAAAGGTAGAAAAGGATACATCCATTGGTCAGACCTTGGCCCGAGCCAATGAAACCATTTGGATGGGTATTCTAGACTCTATAAATGAAATTTGACCATGTATCTAAATCATTTTTGAACAGAAAGAATTGATAGAAAAGACCACAAAGACCACTGCTCTTGTAAGGGAAAAGCTGGGAGATATGCCCACAAAAGCCTACAATATCATCATATTCCTAAATTCGAAGACTAAATCTGAACTTGAAGAATTAGGAATTAGTGACAAGACTACTGCCATCTTGAAATTCAAGAAAGTTTTGACTAAAAGAAACCTCATTGATCAATTGGAAGAAAGGTGTGAAACATTAGAGCTGGGAGTGAACATGTTTTCCAATAGGATTGAAGCATTAATCCAGAAAGCACTGCCCCAACATATATGTAATTAATGATAAATTAATCACTCAAGAAGATTATGTTCTCAAGATGAAGGAAGTGGCCAGAAGCATTGTCAAATTCAGTGGTATAAAAAGAAGTATGATAGCAAGAGCATTCTTAAAGACTATGGAAAATGAATTCTAATCCAAAATGAAATAAAATATGTTTTCACAGTAAAGCCAACATTTTCAAAGTATACTGAGGTTGATGAGATTTACCAAAGGGTAGTTAAATTAACCATTCCATATGAGAAAAGTTGGGAGTAATTATGTGATTTATTGTATTAAAGGAATTCAGATACAACCAACACAATAACACATCATAGTTTTGAGGATGATTCATCAACCAAATCCACCAAAGCAAAGCCAACTCTTCATGATGTTGTCTACATTGCCTATTTTTCTACCAAAGATAAATTTTATTGTTTAGAATAAGGTTAATAATACATTGTTGGTTCAGACAATGATTTTGTAATTATTTGTATAAATACATCACTTTTTGAAGTATTAAGGGTTGATTTTTGAAGATAATTTTCATCTGCATATTGTAATTTCCTAGTTGCTAGAAGCATCAATAGTACAAGGAAATTTTCATAGGATTCATGTGGTGTATGAAATGGTGATGTTTTTCTTCAGTTTATGTGTTTGATCATTGTTTTCTTTCTCTATTTTTTTTGGAAATCTTAATTACTTAACAGAACCTGTGATGAATAGGATATGTTACATAGAGCACCCTATTCTGGCTATTAGTAATTTACATGTTTTCTGCTGAAGTCAAATTAAGGAATTCTTAATTGCTCGTTAATTTCTACTGAATCTTATGTTTATGTTGTCTCATAATTCATCTAAATTCTAAAAGATTCAATTAGTGCAACCTAGCTTTCCTTGTGAAACTCCTCTAAAATTTGATGCAAATCTAGTAAAATATTTAGACTCCATAGCCCAATGGAATTATAACAATTAAATCAACCAAACCATTCAATCAAAACAATCATTACAGTAATAACTAGCCTAAAATTCACATAAAACATAGCTAAATTTTACAAAGAGATCCCTCTATGAAGCTGTCAGGGCTAGATCCCAGCTTCCAAAGTGGTTTTGATGTTTTCCTATGTGTTTACTCCCTCAACCTCAAAAATACAGAACGACAACATAGTGGCGACCATACTAGGAAGGAATACTTTTTAAATTCAAAAATCACTATTCGCTCGTATTCACTTAGTATTTCTATAAATCAAAACTCTTATATCACAATGGAATACATGATATGAGGTTGTTATCTTATATATATTTGAGTGTGTTATTAATTTGATTTTATTACTTGTGTGATAAGTTTTCAATAGATTTGGATCCTAAAAGAATTTTCACTAGAGCTCACCCAAATCCTAGCTTCCAAATTGGTTTTGATGTTGTCCTATGTGTGTACTCACTCAAGCTCAAAAATACAAAATGCCACACCTTGTACTATGATTATGGATATAGATTCATCTCGTAAAAACATCACCACCATTAAATCTTTCATACTCACAAAACATCTTTGTGTGAGTTTTCATATGAAAGGATGCATTTGAGTCAACTGGCCATGCCTCATGATCTATGTTTGTACTTGAAGAAGCCAGGTACACTTCCCTCCTTCATATGAGGAGATTTTTTCTTCTACAGAAGGAGCCTCTTCATATCCCTTTCCTTTCTTAGGAATTTTAGATCTACAATATTTATTGTAATTCCCTTACTTTTCAACATCTCCAACATGCCTTTTTGAACTTTCTTAGATATTTAGATCTTCCTCTAGATTTAGATCTTTGACTTGAGGACTTATTTTTAATTCTAATATGTGAGCATCCTCTTACATCAAAGACAACCATTTTTTATTTTTATTTTTTCCATCTCATCTCCTCTAATAAAAAGGATTATAATATTTCATCAAACTTCAAAGTAGTTGCATTACTACTCGTGGCAGCAGGTAGACTATCCCAGGAGTTTGGGAGAGGAAATAAAAAATCAATGCACTAGCTTCATACAAAATATTAATATCAATATATAATAGTTGACTTACCAAAATATTAAATTCATTTAGATTCCCTATCACTGAGTCTCCATCCTTCATCCTTAGGTTATACAACTTCTTCCACAGGAACCAATTATTCACCAGGGACTTAGTTTGACACAATTCTCATAACTTGTCCCAAAAATATTCCTTATAGCTTCTTGTGAAACATTCAGTAATATTGATTATGAGATACATAATCGTATTGTGCTCTTTTCCTTTCAATACCACTTGGTCCAATCTTTTGTTGATATCCTTGTTGGTGAAATATCCAAATACATAATGATCCATTCATCCTTGTCCACCAATAAATATTTCATTTTGAGCTTCCCCTACTAAAAAATATTCCAATTAAATTTATCAATATCTATCTTCAAACTTCTTGTTATTTCCTTTTCACCACAACAATCAGTTTCATAGATCTCCCACTTTAACAGGGTCTACCACAGTCCCAAGCCAAACCCATTAGCCACAAAGGCATTGCAGCCAAAACTACTCTAATACCAAATGTAGGTTTTAACCCTACTCGATTAATTTGTTTTAAATGTATTATTAATTAAAACAAAAATATGTGAACGAAAATACACACATATTTTATCTTGGAAAAGCAAAATTTGGAAAACCAACAAGATTTTCAATATATATTTTATGTAGAATATTACCATACAATATATATCCCATAGAATTCATGAAACACCAATCCATTTACCTTGGATTAAAATACAACCGTAATTATTTAATAAACACTACAAAACCATGGGAAAAACCACCATGTGCTACAAAATCACTTTTAGGAAAAATCACCTATCAAAATCTGGAAAAAATAGATGCAAAAAGGCAC